>JAKSZT010051466.1:0-22986 GCA_026826555.1 Tolypeutes matacus
AGATAGTGCCTTCCCCCACCCTCTCTGGGTAACTGCAAGTGCTTCAACCTGCACAGATTAGAGTTTTGGACACTCCTGATCCTCCATCCCTGTCACTGGCAGGGGAGGAGGGGAGTCAGTCTACCTGGGTAAATGCAGTCAGTTTTGACCCATATGGCTTAATGTGCTGCCCACACCTGCAGCTCCATCCCTGCAGTGGACAGGGAAGGAAGAGGCATGGAGTTTCATCAGTGTCTCCAGGAAACTACAGATGGTCTTCACCTGCATAACTTGAATTATTGCACATAGTTGTGTCTCCATCCCTAATGCTGGTAGAAAAGAAAGGTGGGAGAAGTTTCATCATTTCCTGGGGTAAAATGGGCAGCTTTGCATCCACAGCTTACAGTACCAACTGCATCCTTGGTTCCTACTCTGGAACCAGCAAGGGAGAAAAGGCAAGAAAGAGATAAAAAAGAACTGGAAAAGTTCAGATTGTCTAAACACAAACCACTATAAAATTCCAAATTAGTTGAACCAAGTATAAACAGGGGCTGCAGCACAAAACCAATAAAATATAAAGCCTTATCCTAAAGAAAGAACTGCACCAAGAATAAATACATATAGTATATCACATACTGAGACACCAGCAAAAAATTACAATCCATACCAAGAAACAGGGAGATATATCCCAGTCAAAGTAACAAACTACACTTCCAGATAACATAAGGAGTTGACACAACTAATCACAGATGCTTGATTAATATCCTTAATAAATTCCAGAGATGATGTGGCAATTGATATTGTTTATGAATTCCAAAAATAGATATTGGATTATTTTTGTAAACTGGTCTGTCCCTCTTGGCATATTAGATTATATTGGATTCAGGGGTTTTACTTTTAAATAATGATTAGGGCTTTGATTGAACCACATCAGTAGGACATTGCATCCCCACTTCCTTGGTGGGCAGGGACTCACAGAGAAAAGACATGGCAAAGGACAAGAGTTTAGAAATGGATATGGTATCAGTAAAAATAAGTAAAACTGCAAAAAGAGTGATGAAAATAAAATATAACAGATACAACCCAAAGATCAAAATGAGTAATGTAAGAACTGCCTTTACAGTAACAACATTGAATGCTAATGGATTAAACTCCCTAATTAAAAGACACAGACTGGCAGAATGGATATAAAAAATATGAGCCATGTATATGCTGTCTACAGAGACTAACCTTAGACCAAAGGATGCAAATAAACTGAAAGTGAAAAGCTGGAAAAAGATATTCTACACATGCAGTAAACAAACAAACAAAAAAGTGGATTAGTTATATTATATCAGGTAAAATAGACTTTAAAAGCATCATTGTTATTAGAGACAAGTTCCAATAACCAGGAAGCCTCAAATTACATGAGGCAAACACTGGCAAAACTGAAGGGAGAAATAGATGTCTCTACAATAATAATTGGAAACTTCAATACACCGCTTTCATCATTGGATAGAACATCAGAGGAAAGGATAAATAAAGAAAGAGAGCTTCAATTATATGATAAATGAAGTAAACTTAATAGACCTATACAGTATATTGCACCCCAAAACAGCAGATATACATTCTTCTTAAGTCCTAATGGATATTTCTCTAGGGTAGACCATATGTTGGGTCACAAAGCATATGTCAAATTTTAAAACACTGAAAGGATACAAAACACTTTCCCTGATTATAATGGAATAAATTTGGAAATCAACAACAGGCAGAAAAAGGGATAAATCACAAATATATAGAGATTAACAAAATAATCAGTGGATGAAATATATATATATATAGACTCCTTTTGCAATTTCCTCTTTCATCCACTTATATATATATATAGATAGATACTTATCTATCTATATATAGATAGATAGATATAGATATATAACTATATAACTATATATATATATATCTTGACTTAAATGAAAACAAGAACACACCATATAAGAACCTATGGGATATAGTGAAGGCAATGCTGAAAGGGAAATTTATAGCACTCAAAGTTTACATTTAAAAAAGAACTGAAATCAAAGACCTAACTACACAACTGAAGGAACTAGTTGCTCTTCCCAAAGCAAGCAGAAGGAATGAAATAAGATCAGACAGAAATAAATGAAATTGAGAACAAAAAACAACAGAGAGAAATAGAAAAAACAAAACAGATGTTGGTTCTTAGAGAAGGTTAACAATATTGACAAACACTTAGCTAGATGGAAAAAGGAAAAAGAGATAAGATGCAAATAAATAAAATCAGAAATGAAACTGGGGGCATTACTACTGGCCCCACAGAAATAAAAGAGATTATAAGAGGATACTATGAATAACTATATGCCAACAAACTATACAATGTAGATGAAATGGAAAAAATTCCTAGGAATTGACCCTTGAAGAAATAGAAGACCTCAAATAAACAGTCACATGTAAAGAGTTTGAAACAGTAATCAAACAACATCCCAAAATGAAATTCCCAGAATCAGATGGGCATTTCATCTGATTCTACCAAGCACTCAAAGACTATTTAATACCAACCTTACTCAATCTCATTGAAAATTTTAAAAAGGAATGCTACTAACCTCATTTCACCCTAATGCCAAAGTTACATAAAGATATTACAAAAATAGAAAAGTACAGACTCATTTGACCAATGAATACAGATGCAAAAATCCTCAAGAAAAAAACTCAATAGCCAAATCCAACAGCACAATGAAAACTTATTCACGATGATCAAGTGGATTTTATTCCAGGCATGCAGCAGTTGTTCAACTCAATAAAATCAATGGAATAATCAATGCTGCACAATACACAGCATTAGAAGATCAAAGAAGGGGAAAACACATGATCAACTCCACTGATGAAGAAAAGGCATTTGATAAAATCCAGTATCTTTTCTTGATTAAAAAGCACACTCCAAAAGATGAGAATTAAAGGAAACTTTCTCAACTGGATAAAGGGCATATGTAAAAACCCCACAGCTAACATTGTACTCAATGGTGTAAGACTGAAAGCATTCCTATTGAGATTGGGAACAAGATAAGAATGCCAAGGTCACCACTGTTGTTTAGTATAGTGATGGCAGTTCTAGCCAGAGCAATCAGGAAAGAAAAATAAATAAAAGGAATCCAAATTGAAAAGGAAGAAGTAAAAGTTTTGCTATTTGCAGATGATACAATCCTAATACCTAGAAAGTCCCCCAAAATATATGACAAACCTACTAGAGCTAATAGATGACTTCATCAGTGTGGCAGGATACAAGATTAATTAGCAAAAATCTATAGCATTTCTATAATGCTACTAATGACCAATCTGAGGAGAAAGTCAGGAAAAAAATTCTATTAACAGTAGTAACTAAAGATTCAAATATTTAGGAATAAATTTAACCAAGTAGGTAAAGCACTTGTATTCAGAAAACTACAATGCATTGCTAAAATATATCGAAGAAGACCTAAATAAATGGTAGAAAATTCCATGTTCTTGGATTGGAAGACTAAATATCATTAAGATGTCAATTTTACCCCAATTTATTTACAGGTATAATGAGTTCTGTAAGTGACTTGGGGGATGCCCTGTATACACCTGCAGGGTTAGTACAGTTAGAGAAGAAAATATAGAAGATGTCTCCATGAAAAAGATCATTGGGCCATGGCTGCAGCCACTGCTTGGACCTTGTTAGGTACCTTGGGAAGATCACTCCAATAAACAATGGGCTGCTGAATCCTGTGCATGCTGGGTAAAAGAAGAGCTCAAAAGAGAACTTAGACTAGTCAGAAAGAAAGTATCACAAAGAACTTTGAGGAGACACAGGAGCAAGTACAGATTTTGGTGTGCTGTTATGCATGCCTAAAGGGGAGAAAGTTGTACAGAATGGAAAGGGTGGGATCCTCAGAAATGTAATCCCATTTCTGACTCAGATTCATCCAGTAGTGAGGAGGAAGAACATGCCGGACCTGTTATAACCTAGAAATTAAAAGTGTTCCCCAAAACGAGCTTGCATATTACAGGCAACACGGATTACAGAGGAGATCTTAAAAGCAGTGAAAATCAGAGATGTGAAATGATGGAGAGCTTGCAAACAGCCATACCAAAATAGTAAAAGCTGCGAGTCAAATTAGTCTCTTGGTTTGCCCAATTCTTTTTGTGTTTGTTCTAAACAGGATACAGAAAGTGCTGAAGGTTCATGGAGAAGGAATTTTGGGGGTTAAAGTTGAGTAAGATTTGATGAATCTAAAGGTTTTAGTCATGGAACAGAATGAGGGATATGAGACTTAAATAGATAGATAAAGAAGTCTGGTTTTCATAAAATCAAGGTGGAAATATGTATGACAAGGCTTGAATGAACAAGGGAATGTGTTTTGTAAAAGTACAGAAGCAGCTCAATCTGCATATTAAAGTGAAAGATAATAAAATAAGGTTTTTTTTTGCTCCTGAAGTAAAATACCTGTTAATTAACATCATCACAGTGGGGGCTGTAGAAGTAAGAAACATATAAGTTCATTCGATGTGTTATACATTGCATTGAAAGTATTTAGGTAGCATATGAAAATTAAGAGAAACTTCAGCATCACATACACGAGGAGACAACGATGGGCAATGGCCATCCCAGGGAATGGAGAGGGCCTGCATCTGCAGGCAGGATCATCCCACCCACCATATCCATGGGATATAAGCCCTCTCTCACTTGGAGGTGGAGTGGACATTACCATCCCAGTCCCCTCAGGATTGGGGGAAGAACTATGGGCTAGAATGGACTTGATGGTATTCTGTTGTTCACATATGGTGATTCTAGCAATGGAAGAAATTATAACAATGAGGTGGAGCCAGTGGCCACTAGACACTTTTGGGGCAGGGAGGGGATGAGCAGTTGAAATACAGGGGCTTCTTTGGGATTTGGAGGTTGTCCTGAGTACCTTTGTGGCAACGGATGTAGGCCATTTTAAAATAGCATATACCACTAAGAACTGTGTGGGAGAGAGTGTTGTCTATGGGGTGAACTGTGGTCTATGGTTGGTGGCAAGGCCCCAGGATGTGTAAGTCCATTGAGGGTGGTGGGTCACACTTGTGGGAGATGTTTGTGTGGGATGTGGTGGGAGGTGTGGGAAGTGGGCAACATGGGAATCCCAGTGGGTTCCTTGTAATATTTTGGGTATCTAAGCACCTCTTAAAATATATTTATATATATACATAAATAACATTTTTGTAAGCAAATGCACATATAGGCATATACATTTATATATCATTTTGCAAATTTTGGTATGTATTTTGAAAATTTTTATTTTTACCCACAATGAAAAATAAATAAATAAATAAATAAAAGAGAAACTTCAAGAGGTTGCAGTTTTGGACTCCTGCAGGAGCCGGCAATCGCTACAAAGTGGATGGAGAATATGTTGCAATTTTGGACTACTGCATTGGCCAGCAATGGCTTGATATGGCCAGATGTACAAGGGACCTTTCAAGTGTTGTCACAGGGTTACTTACATAGCCCCACATTGTGTCCTAACCTCTAATGCTCATGTGTTAATCAGGGGAAGTTGTGCATGGGAATAGGAGGAATCCCCCAGCAGGCTGCTTTTAAGAAGTAAAAAGGGCAATAGCACAGGCTCAAGCAGTTATGGGGAAGGGTGGACCCTGACTTACCCTTTGAATTGGATGTGGCCAGCACCAATATTGGCTTTGAGTGAGGTTTATGGTAAAGGCAACATTCTCACCATGGTAAAAAGAGGCCAAAGTAAGATATAGCCCCTTAGAAAAACAGCTCAGTGCAACATACTACACCCTGTTGCAAGTAAACAGCTTAATCCAATCCAGTCTCTCTGAGAAATGCCATCCCCATTTGGGGGTGGATTAAAGTACTGGAAGAGCAGTGAATTGTTGTGGGCCACTGTCTGTGGGGGAAAAGATATGTGGATGCCTAGCAGCAGTTAAAACCCAAGAAGCAGCAGAGTGGCCCCACAGGAAGAGTGAACATTGTGGCTACCAGACTTTGTGGTGGAAGCACAGCAATTCCGGCTGCATCGTGCCCACTCTGATGACTGCACACTGAATGGTATAGTATTTCATGCAGTCTTGGGCTATGGACCAGGAGATTGTTTGGCTGAAGGAACCAGTAAAAGGCAATAAGGAATTATCATCAGCTGTGTTCCCTGCTCCAGTTGCTATGCTGATGGCATACTGATGCAGGCATTGAAATTACAAGTTAAGGGGCCAGCTGTGAGATAGGAGGATACCTAAGATGGCTTCCTAGAAGAGGTGCTTGGAATATAAATCCCAGAAAGCCAGGTGGGTTTGGAAGCCAGCAGAGGTAATGGCATGTGCCAGACATAGTAATGGCATGTGCCAGACACAGAATAATCTGTTGTCTGTGCCTCAAGCATACAAACTGGGGAAAATGAGGTTATTTGGCTGTGGTACTGGCCTATGCAGCTTTGCTGTTTGGAAATCCTAAGTCAATTTAATGTTACTAAAGGAAATCTAGAGAATTTAGACGGGGAAAATGTATGGTATGGGAAAGTTGTATTATTGACAGGTGATGAGGGTACTGCAACCTTGTAGGTGTGATTAATCCCACTGAATGTATGCTTGCAAGTTGTTTGAGAGAGAAAAGTTGGTTGTCTCACCAAAAAAAAGGAGAAAGAAAGAGCAACTAAAGAGACAATAACATCAAAGGCAATGCATGTCCCTGGACAAGAACAAGGGAGGAAAGATCAAAAGGACATCATTGCCTGGGATGGCCATTTCCCATCGTTGTCTCCTCACCAGGTGACTTGGATGAGTCCATTGAGCTGTAGGGTAGGAGTGTTGTCCTGAGTACTGTTGTGGCAATGGATGTAGGCCATTTTAAATCAGCACACACCACTCAGAACTGAGTGGGAGAGAGTGTGGTCTACAGTGTGAACTGTGGTCTATGGTTGGTGGCAAGGCTCCAGGATGTGTAAGTTCATTGAGGTTGGTGGGCCACACTATGGGAGATGTTTGTGTTGGATGTGGTGGGAGGTGTGGAAGGTGGGCAGCATGGGAATCCCAGTGGGTTCCGTGTAATATTTTGGGTAATCTAAGCACCTCTTAAAATATATGTATATATATATAAAAAAAATAAAAATAAATTTCCAAAAAAAAAAAAGGACATCATTGGACATATAAAGAACTGGAATATAGAATGTAAGCTTTCTATTAAGGTTGTTTATAAATCTCTGGAAATGAATGGAGATGGTGAGCACATCATGGTGTTTGTGCTTTTATATGGATGTGACAGGGATTGAAAGGGAAAGTCTATGGATTACTGGAAGTAAAATTAAAAGATGTAACATGGAACTAATGAAACCTTATGTAAAATGTGAATATGCTTTGTGGTGCCTTATATTATTGCTGTGGACATGGGGTACACTGTATTAATGCCCTCAGATATTGCAGATGATTTAATGGGAAGACTGTATGGCAGAAAGAGCATTGGGTTGGAGTGTGGGGTAAATGAAGGCAGAAAGCCCTTTCTGTGAACCTGAGGCCCTGAAAGGAGGAAGAGTTGGTTTGGCCAATGACCTGATCCTCATAAAGAGGGGGTTGGATGTAAGCATCAAAGGAACACCTGCAATAATAATCAGGCAGTCTGGTAATTGTTAACTAGTAACCCTTGTGTTCCACTATTTGAAACCTTATAAAAACTGACCATGTCTGTTAGGCAGTGTGGAGCAGGTGGAGCAGGGTGTGGAATAGGGCACTGAGCTTCATCCATCCTGCCACCACCTGGTCCTGTAAGTAGGCTCGGCACCCTGTAAGTAGGCTGGGCACTCTCCAGCCTGTCACCATTGGCTTCTGTGTGTGAGTAAGTAATAAAGGCATGAATATGATGATGGGCTCCCATGTGGTTTTTCTGGAATATCAAATTAGTTGGCCTGGCTTGACTTATGTTACACTTAGCATAGTAAGCAGGCCAGGTACCTGCATTACAGCCTGCATCCATCATTGCAGTGTCATGCAGGATAATTCCAATGTCCTGAAAATGCCCCATGTTACACCTATTCTTCCCTCTTCCACCCCTCAGACCCTCTGGTGGCCACTGCCTTTATATCAATGATAAAAAAAAAAAAACCAAAAAAAAAAAAAACTTCTTCCGTTGCTAGAATAATCTATTATAGAATAATATCTACTTTAGTCCATTATTCATTCTCCAATCTTGAGGATTTGGGGATGGTGATACCCACTCTCTTTCTAATTGAGAGGGGGCTTAGACCCTATGGGGCAGATGGATGGAACAATCTTGTTTGCAGTTGCAGGCTCCTTCTCTACCTTGGGATGGGTGTTGTCCATCATCATCTCCTTGTTAGTTGTTCTGGGTGAGTCCAATGAACTGATGAGTAGGTGTTACAAGTCTGCTGAGATTCAAGGCTCAACTGGCATATGAACAGACTGAAGATTTAAGTTTATGGGACATATATTTATCAAGTATAGTGCTAATTATAGGTTCAAATAAAAGGGGCAGAAGAGCCATGCATAGGGAGACTATAAATGAGTCTTAACTCTGTTACACTGGGGAGCATAAATTCCAAAGTAAGGCCCACTGATAGGATGCCAAATTCCTGAGCTTGTCTGCCCTGTTTATAGTGTCTGGATGTCTCTAGTGCCCTAAGAGGCCCCACTCTTTGAGGCATTGTTTACTCTCTCTAAGCCAAACAGAATATAAATGTACTACCTCCCCCATACCAGGTATGGGATATGACTCCCAGGAATAAGCCTCCTGGGCACTGAAGGATTATTACCAAGCACTAACTGACAATGCATCTGGGAAAAGGTCTTGAACAAGAAGGGGAAATATTAAAAACAAATACTTTTTTATGGCTAATAGATTTCAAAGTGAATCAGAATATCATTCCAGAGGTTATGCTTATGCTCTTCTCACCAGGATCTCATTGACTGCCAGAGAGTGGCTCAGTCTTATCAGCAGGAGCCATACTATCCATAATGCTAATAAGGTGGACCTATTTACAGGACAAGAGAGGGACTCACATCAGAGTCTCAGATCCTGGCTTATCAGACACCTGGAGGGCCCCAACCTCCTCTTATTGTATATCAAAGGCCAGTTCCCCACCCTGTGGGGTTGAGACAATTGGCACAATAGGAATGGGACCTCTGTGGAACTAACTTGCCCATCAGGCTGATAAATGCTGTAATATCACACAAAACAATGTACTGTGGGCCTCAGCCTATAATCCAAGCTCTCCTCAAAGAGGGAGTCATTATACCTACATTTTTCCACACAGTAACCATATTCAGCCAATTCTTAAAGTCTCCACCAATGAAGGGGAATCAACCATCAGTTATACCATTACCAATGGGCATCATCATGGGGAATTGCTTTGATGTGACTGACTTGGCCAGGATTGTAAGCAATTTTGCACTCTGCTGTTCCCTGAAGGCAAGCTAAACATTTTATCTTTAATATCACAGCTGGGACAACCTTCCAACATCTAGAGGCCCATGTATTTGCCCTCAGTTCCTTAGCCTAAGCTCTTATCCCTCTATATGCTAGGAAGGATTAGTACAACAACAAATAGATTCCTAGCCCAGAGAGTCTTAGACAACCACTTAACTTTATACTACCTCTTGGCCAAAAAAGGGATTTCTTTGCCATAAGAAGCACTTCCTGCTACATATATGTTAACTCAATGCCCGTCAAAATTAACTTACAAAAGATGGCTCAAGTGTGGGGAGCAGATCATATGGGAATCCCCTATGTTTTTAATGTGAAATTTGTATAATCTAAGTATTTAAAAAAAAAAAGATGGCTGAAGAGATCAAAATGTTTCACAATATAACCAAGGTTTTAAAAAAATACCTCAGACTCTGAAAAAACCTCTGGTATTTCCTCCTAGCTATGTCCTGAAGGATAGGAGGAATGGCTTCACTAAAGGTTCTAACTCTTGGTTTTACAATTTATTGAAATTTTTATTAAACAAGAAATTTTTATTTAAATAAGATCTTCAAGTGTTTTATGCACTGACTCAAACTACCACCCTAACTGCCACAATATTCCAAATGAATGATGCCAAGGCATAAAGTGATGGATTGGCGTAACTATCAATTTATTTTTAGTGTGCTACCTCAGCATCCATCTTACTTTAACTAAGCCACTTGCCTCAACACTGATCTTTGGCCCAGTTTATAATCAGCTTTCCAGCCCTGGAGCATAAATTCCCCCTGAGCCCAAATCCACATCTGCAGCCACTAACCATACCACCTACACACCTCACCATAATCACACATTTGGTCTCAAATTATATTCTAATTATCCCCACTGCCCCCAGGTCCCCAGTCCCTTTCCCTTTTCATGTGCATTTGCTTTAAACTAAGCAATCCATCAGTCCCATGGGAAATCTACTAACCTCCACCCCTGGACCACAATAAAGGCACAAGTCTCCAAGTCCCTCTTGCTCTGCTTGTGTCTAATAAGCATCTCAAACTTCCAAGACTGGGCTCTTTATATCACCCACTCCAGAAATATTTCCCACCCAGCTCATTTGTTGGTAATTCCATCCTCTCAGATCCTAGATACTCTTGACCTTCCCATCTATTGCCAACAAGTCATCCAATGTAATGTATTCAAATCAATACAGGACATGTTATCCTCTGCTCACAACTTTTCAGAGATACCCCATTCATTCAGAGTTCTAACAATGTCATACACAGCTCTGAAAAATCTAGACATCTCTGTTCATTTCTTCTTTAACCTCATCTTCTACTACTCTCCCACTTGATCAATCCAGGCCTTTACTACATTTCCATGCCTTAATGTCCTCGAATAAATACCTCTTCCAGCTTCTAGAGGCCATCTGCATTCCTGGGCTCATGACCCCCACATTACCCCAGCCTCTTGCTTCCATGACACATCTCCTACTATCCATTCTGACCTCCTGTCTCTGGAGAGATTGTAGGGAACATTATGTTTACATTGAGCCCACCTGGATAATACAGAAAATCTCCACATCCCAAGGTCCTCTTGACTTAATCACATCTCCAAAGTCCTTTTCCTATTATATAAGAGGACATTCATTGGTTCCAGGATTAGGACATGGACAGTTTTGAGCAACTCTTATTCTGTCTACCACTCCAGGGTACTCAGCATCTTTGGCAACAACTCCTGGGAAAAGGCCATCTTTCCCCATCCCATGGGTGATGATGCACAGCTCTCTAACACCCTTTGGGGCACTCACTTTGAAAGGTGTATTTGAATCTATGTAGACTCTGAGACCTGAGTGCAAATCCTGACCCATTTGTTAACTCTGTACCTTTACACATGTTTAATGTACTTTCTTTAATCCTTGGTTCTTTTAGCTATAGAAGACAGTAACCTAACTCTGCAAGCTTATGGAAAGATTGAAGATAAAGTATATAGCACTATGGCCAGCAAATATTAGGTGCTGATTTGGAGGATTTTTAGCAAGCTACATGTAAGTGGAAGTGATCCTGTTCCCCAGCTTTGTGTGCAGGTTGGGTGGTGGCTTGAAGGGTACTTATAAGGTTATTAAAAAATAAACTATAATGTAAACTATGGACTATATTAAATAGTACAATGATAATATTCTTTCATCAGTTTTGACAAAAATACCACGCTAATGCAAAATATTAATAATGAGGGCAGGTATATGGGAATTCTGTATTTGCTGTCTGATTTTTCTGTAAATCTACAAAATTTCTAATAAAAATTATAAATAAAAAAAGTTCTAGCATATGCTTCCAATCATATTCCTAGTGGCAAGGTGGATTGGATTATAATCCCTCTCAAATCTAGTGCATCATAGATAAATATTGTATATCAATACCTGCCTATCTTGAAGTCTTGTTGTGTAGCTCAACTGGTGTTTAATAATTTAAAATGTATTTCTAAATTACTATGATCTCCACAAATGCAAAGGGATATCATTTCTGAACTGGTTATTAATACTTTAAGATGCATGTATTTTGTAGATATAAATATTTCAATGCTTTTCCTTAACCATTTGTCATGTTATGGGTGACATTAGAAGACTTAAAGGTAAAGAGTTAAAGATATTTTAACTTTTAAATGTAAAAGTTATTTTAGAGTTTTTGCACCATAAGATAATTTATCCTATTAGAAAATTGTAATGTACACATAGCACTTATATGTCTGAGCTTCTGTGCATGTGTGCATGCGTATTTGTTGTTGATGGGGTATCTTAGTCGGAAGGCCTGCGGGCATTTTGTCTTCAGTACTGCAGCCTCAGACCCGAGCGCTAGGGCGCTTGGGTTTGCAGACTCTTGGAGCTGGAGGAATCTTAGAGCGCCCCTCTGTCTGGGTTGGGCCGCAGACTACATATCCCAGCATGCAGTGCCGCCTCCCAAAATGCATCTCTCTTTCCGGCGCTCGGAGTTATCTGTCTGGCGCGCTGCGGTAGTGGTGGGTGTCTCTTCTCCGTCGCTATGTCCTTGGTGGTGGGAGAAGCCAGTGAGAAATGGTAGGAAGACGGTTTGTGAACCGGCAAGGGTAGATCTAATATTCGCCGCTGTTGTGCTTGTTGTGTCTTGGGGTCCCAGGAAATGGGAGGGAGGTGCGCGTGGTGGCAGGGCAGGAGAGGTGCCTGAGGTAGCGGCGAGCCTGGGGGTAAGTCCTCCCAGGCCTGGGAGTCGGTCTTTTCGCAATTCTGGATCAGACGCTTTGGATCCCAGTGGGGCCGGGGATGAGGCTGGAGCATCCACTTGTGCCCAGATGTCCGGTGGGCTGAACAATGACCTGGACACTCAGTTATACCTCGTGGCCTCTCTGTGTTGCGTCGCCCTGAAGACAGTGTTTTCATGACCTGCTTAAGGAGTCAGCCTTGCTGTTTGAACCTGCCCTACCGCATCTGGGTTCCCGGAAAGGAAGGCAACCAGCCAGAGGCCTATTTTTCTGCCTGCCCCACCAAACTTATTTCATTGTGGCTGGAGACTGCACAGAGGGAATACAAAGGAGAAGGGATCCCAACCTTTCTGGTGACACCTCTCCACCAGATGTTAGGCTTCCTCAGATCTGTTATCTGCGGGCTACTTTTACACAGCCTTGGAATATGAAGGGTGATCCTTTCCTCTGCTGGCATGTATAAAAGGTTCCTACTGCTGGGAAAGAAACGACCGGGCCTGTATCCCCTAACCCTGGTGTTCTTTCTCTGGAGTCATGTTCCTGTGACAGCTGCAGCTCCACTGGCTGAGAGGCTGGGCAGGGTCTAGTGTTGGCACAACATTGCTGCCTTGACCACACCAGGCCTTAGCACTATGGTTTGAGAGCCCAGGGTCACTCATTTCCTTGCTGAGTTTCTAGAAAAGGAGGGTGTCCCCCTAGCCTGACATATTTTGAGATGCTGGGGCTTTCTTCATGGCCCTCAACAGCCCCTTAGGACTGTGGCCCAGACTCTCTAGGAGGGTATTTCTGGCTCCTTGGTAGGCTGGAGGCTTTGGTGTTGCAGAAAGAAACCAGGAAGGGCTTGGGCTCTACTTCCCCTTGGGGTCCTGGAGGAGTAAGACATATCTCCTCTCTGCCCTGTTGGGTTGTCTCAGGTGACACATGGATAGTTTGGATCCTGACTCAGCACTCATCTAGGCTTCCAGGCTCAATAGGGCAAGTAATTTCTTGAGGATACATCAGAGCCAGGTTTCTCAGGACCTGGAAGGGATCACGAGACTTCTGGTGCTGCCTAGGCAGCAGCCCAGGTCATGCAGGTGTGGGCAAGTGACCAGCACTAGCAGTACATTAGCCATAGGTGGTGGTACAGCAGCTTTCGTGTCTGTCTGTCCAGCAGAGTTCCTCATGCCCCTATTCTTTGCCCTTATATTTTGTAGTCCCAGCTGCCAGCTCTGGAGGCAGAGATAACTCCCACAGCCAATTAGGGGTGCATTCCCCTCCTCCTCCTGGGCTCACCTCCCCCCACTGCCCAGCTCTTCATAGAGTAGACTTCTGGCTCCTGAAGTCCCAGGAGGGTTTAAAAGCAGCCTGGATTGGTGGGACAAGAAGGTATTCTGGAGGCAGCTAGTTCACAATCCCAGTCTCCATAACCCTGGGATTGAGGCACTTATTTAAAGTTTTTGAGCCTCAGGGTCTTCATTGTAAGAAGAGAACACCACCCCTAAGTCACAGTGTTTATGGGAGAATGAAGCCCCTGGCAGGGACAAGGCTCACTGATATGTCTCCAGTCCCAGCCCAAAGACTTTCTAAAATACAAATCTAACCTCTTCCCTTCCAACCCATGGGTGTCATAGGCCCTATAGAATTTGAGCCCTATTGTCCTCACCTCACCCTCCCCATCCACTAGTGCCATCCCAGATTACCACTTCTCCAGACTCATGTCCCCCTCCCCCAGATAACTACCTTTGTAGTTTTTTAAGGAAGTGTTCCCTGACTTCCCTAGCCAGGTGTGACCGCTCTCTTTTTCTTTTCTTTTCTTTTTTTTTTTTTTAACCCCACAGACTTTGTTGCATACTTCTTCCATTTGTTTAATCAGTGGACAATAACTGGGTACTTCTGTGGGCCAGACACTGTTCTCATGGAAATACAAACATCAAACTAGTATACTGCCTAGAAATTTCTCAGAGTTAAGTGATGATAAGGAGGGGGAAGCAAGCTGCAAACCCAGACAGAAGGGGACCAGTGTCAATAGTTAGTGAGAAGAAGAGATGTACTGGGCTAAGGACACAGCTCTTGTTTAGCAGACCTGCGACATTCCACTGGTGCTCCACCAAACTGCTGCTCCTTCCTTAACAAGAATCCTGGTTTCAATTTTGTTCAGCAATGCACAACAATGTATGGAAGGACTGGGGGTGGAAACATGAGTTTGATCTACCAGAGTTGCTGACAACGATGCTAAACTTCCTCAGTTCTGACACTAGAGTTGACCAAGCTAACTGAGGGAATCACCAGGAAGAGCTCTTGTGTCCTGGGCAGCTGTCATGGCAAACTGTAGAGTTAATTATGTTATAGAACCCAAGGAACCTAAATTATTTGGCATTCAAGGGACAAATTGGACTAAACTTTGGCAGCTCATATCGAACCGCTAGAGAACAGAGTTGGCTTTAAGCATTTTTAAAGTGCTATAGGTTTGGTGGTAGGACTTTTAAATCTTAGCTATTTGCCTAAACTTGCCCAAATATACATATCACAGAATGAAGCCAAGTCATAAGTTTCCATATCCTTAATTAAGATAAAGTTACCGTTTCTGGGGAAGTGGACGTACGTGATGTTTGTACTTAACTAAACTTAATTAAATGCAAAAAAAAAATTCATCTAGGTAATCTCAATCTTCCATGTAGCTCCAGAGTCTGAAATTGTACAAAGGGTCATGTGCCCCAGCTCTGGTCAAGGAGACATAAGAAGCAGGCTGCTGGGGTTTTTCCTCAGTTTACAACATGTTCAAGCAGAATTTTCTCTTCCAGCCTTTTGAGACCAGGGTGTAGGGATGTGGCACCACAGACTGCTCGCAGTCATCTGTGATGAGTAAGCGACAAGTCAAAGGAAAGAGGCCTGTTATACAGAGAATGGCAAAGCAGAAAGACAAAGAGCCTGGATCTTTGGTGATGTCATTGAGCCTCAGAATTGATCAGTTCTGGAATCGCCTACATCAGGACTTCTGGTCATGTGAGGTTATAGATGTTAATGTTTAATTTTGAGTTGGCTTTTTTGTTGCAGAGTGACACATTTCACAGAGATCATGTATTATTATAACACATTACTCCAAAATTTAATGCTTAAAACATTAACTAACTAAATAGTTTTTGTTTAGTCCTTCTGTTGGTCCATAATTAATTTAATGTTATTTGATTATCAGCAAATTTCTTTCTACATATAAAATAAATTTTCTTTAGATTTTACATTTCTCATAATTATCTCTAAAATGAAGGAATTTCTGAATTATTGTAATTGATATAATTATTTTTTGTATTGTTTTCCTCAATAATATGCTATTAAATTATTTGATTGTTAAAATATTTCTTTGTTTTTCCTTTCATCTTAATTTTTATAATAAAATTTTGATATTAGCATTTACCGAACATCTACTTCTTTCACAAATTCTATTATTATTTTACTTATGAGTTGAAATATTTAGTACTAAGAAAAGTGATTTTAGCATAAGTAACTACTTTAGGTAGAGGGGACTATCAATATTGATATCAGAAAATCAATTTTCAAAAGTATTTAGATAAGACTGAAGAAACATTAAATCTCACCAAATTATATGAATTTATTGGATTAAAATAAAAATATAGTACTAGTCTATAATATTACTATATAATAATGGTATTTGTCTTACTGATACTAATTTTTCTCAAATTTAAATCATTTACTTTAAAACTTTGATAGAGTAGAAGATATTTTTTTCAAATTTTTTATAAAGACATACAAACCTAGAAATATTTTCCCAAGGTGTTTATATTTAAATTTCCTTTTTTGCTGGTTTCCTATTTCCTCCCATAAGGGACATTTTAATTACGTAAAGGGAGTCATTACATTACAAAATTGAACAGGGTAGTCTCAATATAACAAATAAAAAGTGAACCACATCTATACATTTAAATTTTTGCCATACCGCTTGGTTAAAATTTTGAAAGTCAAAATTAAAGAGAAAATCTTAAAAGTAGTCAGAGGAAAACTTACATTATATCAGAGGCACAATGATAAAAATGGCATTTGAAAGGTGACTGGGGGCTCTTCAAGGGAACAGCTTAACACTGGCATTTTTCAGCGATTAAAATGCCCCAAGGCAAGTTCAAAACACAAAATTCATCAAAAGACCCAGAAGATTTGCAATGTTTTAAATTTTGGTAATGAATAGATTCTACTTAGTGCTTTTTGGAAAAGAACTATTCTTTGTTCAGCTTAATATTTACCATTACACAGTGTACACATTTTTTTATATTATGAAATTATCCTTTATCTCCTTGAATAAAGCTTATAGTTGGTTGCCTAAAAAAAAAAAAAAAAAAAAAAAATGGCATTTGACTTCTCACCTGAATCTACTGAAGTGCACAAACACATAAAGTTAAAGCTAGCACTAAAAATAAAAGTGTAATAAGATATTTTCCGATAAAAATCACTGAGTTGTTTCATTACCAGTTAATCAAAATTCAAGAACTAAATGTCTTGATTGAAGAAAGAGGTTCAAAAATATTTAGAAACTAAATACCACACTCTTAAACCATCAAAGAGTGAAAGTAAAATCAGGTGGAAAAAAAAAATCAGGTGGCTTTTATATTTTTTAAATCTTTAATCTTTTGTATTTGTGTTGTATACCGTTCAATGTCATTTTTATTTGTTATTCTAGAAATTACAAAATGCATCATCAACTTAATACAGTCTATTTGTCTTAATTTGCCAGGACTGCTATGACAAATACAATGGACAGATTGGCTTAAACAACAGGAATTTATTGTCTTAGTCTTTTGGAGGACTGTGGTCCAAATTCAAGGTCTCAAGAGCCCATTTGTTCTACAGGAGTCTGTAGCATTCTGGGGCTGGGTTGCTAAACTCTTTCAGTTTCCTTGGCTTGTATCCCTGCCTCCATAACATTGCAATATGTCTCCTTGTCTGGATACTTCTGACTTCTTGGTGTTTCATATTTCCACTGACCTCTTAACTCCTGTCCTTTGTTTAAAAGGATGTCAGTCATATGGATTAGGTCCCAAACTGGTTGAATTTGGCCTCACCTAAAGTGGATTTTTAAAGATCCTATCCACTAATGGGTCCACATCTTAAATAATAACATCTTTCAAGGTCCTATTTACAAATGGGATTACCACTCAACAGCAACACAGATTAATATTCAAGCATGACTTTTTTGGGGTACAAATTTTAATCTCCAACACAATTCTAAACTAATACTTTCATGATTGACCTATCAGTGCAAAACTTTACCACAATTTAACTTTTTTTTTCACTCTTACCAGGTTTTTATTATAACTTATATTTTACTTCTACATGTGTTATAAACTCCACAAGGAATTATTTTTGCTTACATAGTAGTTTCATATTAACATTTCTTTGCTCTTTATTGCCTACTACACTTCTTAGATTTTTCCTGTGTGGCGGTTTGATATTATTTGTGAATCCCCCAAAGACAGAGTATGTTTGTAAACTGGTCTGTTCCTTTGATAATATCAATTTATAGCTTCTGATTGGGCTATGTCAGTAAGGTGTAGCTCAGGTTGAGTCTCCACCCCCTTTAGGCTGATATAATTGTACACTCACTCAAGAAGACACCCAGGAATAGAGAGAGAGCTCCATAGACATGGCAGAGGAGAGACTTTTATCTTGCACCCCTGGGAAGAAAGATGAGCCATTTGCCTGATAGTTTGCAGCTGATCCTGGAAACAAGCCCTATGCCAGCCTGTAGCTGAGAGGAAGGCTGAACCCTTGGAGAGATCACCTGCCATCTTGCTTCAACATGTGAAAACCAACTTTCGTGAGAACTGACCTTGAGTTAGACTCTTTAGAGCCTTGAAACTAAACTTTTACCCAGATAAATAACTTTCATAAAAGCCAAAAGATTTCTGGTACTTTGCATCAGCACCCCTTTGGCTGACTAATACAATATGAGAACCTGCAATTCTGATAATATATGCTTCATATTATCTTTGTTTGCTAAAAGCTGCCAAAAGCAATATACTAGAAATGTGTTGGCTTTTTCAATGGGGATTTATTAGCTTAATAGCTTACAGTTCTGAGGCCATTAAAATGTTCAAATCGAGACATCAAGTGCTGTTCTTTCCCCTAAGACTGGCTGCTGAAGATCCTGGACTCCTCTGTCAAATGGAAAGGCACATGGTGGAGTCTCCCTTCTCAGTGTCTTGTTGCTTTCAGCTTCCTTGTTTCAGTGGCTTCCTCTCCCAGACTCCATGTATCTCTCTTTGTCTGTGTCTTTTCCCCCTCAGCTTTGCTGGCTTTTCTCTCCATATCCATCCCACTTCTATAGGACTCAAGTAAGAGTATTAAGACCCACCCTGAGCCATGTCCTTCTGAAGTAGTCTAATCAAAGGCCCTAAACTGAAGTAATCTATTCAAAAGATCCCACCTACAATAGGGTCACACCCACATGAATGTATGAGATCTAAGGACAAGATTTTCTGGGGTCGATCCTGTATCAATCTAACCATCATAATTTACTTTGAGTCTCTGATGGTTGGTGTGTTTAAGTTTGCTTATTATTGCTATATATTACTGATGAATTGAACGTTTTATAAATATATGCTATCCTTTTATTTTTTTTAATTTACTTCAAGACTGTTATCTAGTATTAGTATAGCCACCCTAGCTTTCTTTTGGCTACTATGTGCATGGAAGATGTTCTTCTCTCTTTTTGCTTTCAACCTATTAAGAGTTTTGGGATCTAGGATGATTCTTTTGTAGACAGCATATAGTTTTATCATGTTTGTATTCCATTCATCCAATGGAAGCACTTCTACAATTTTTATATTGTTTTCTTTTTTTCTTTTCCTTTTTTTTTTTTTTTTTTTTTGAAGCAGGGAAGAAAAAAATTCCTTTTAACGACACACATCTTTTAGAAAGCTGGCATTCAATTGTACTAAATGGCTTTTAAAGTTATACTCCTAAATTCCACATTTCCCAACGTATACCCCTCCAGAATATGTCAAGTTAAAAATGTTAGTCACTGTTTTTTTTTTTTTTGCTTTTAAATAACCTATGCAACCTGCAACAATTACAAGACATTCTTTAACCTCCCACTATCTTGTATGTACTGGCGCTAAACTATATTTCACCCTAAATTAAGTGTCTTGCAATCTTTATTCCTAGATTGCCACCCATTTTAAACACACAAAAAATATCTCAAGCAAATTACATTAAAATTTGGGAGGACTTAACAATCATTTAGTCCCAGCCAGCTACTCCAGCCCGTCTCACCCTGCAATCTTTATGTACAGATTGCTTATTAATCTGGCAAACTGGAAGGCGCCCCTACTTGTCTCATGCACAAAGAAGTGGGACTCGAGGGGCCGCAGGAGCCCCCGCCTCTTGTATGTGAGCTCATTGACCCTTCTGGCCTCCGCGCAGGGTGACACGATACCTGGCGGTGGGCGCTGGCGCACTGGGACGTGCCTGGGCAGGCAGGAGGCCTGGGTGGCGGGGGGCGAGCCCAAGACGGCCTGGCCCCCAAGGCCCCTGATTAGTGGAGATCAAGCGACCGGCTCGGCCCTTCTCCAGCTCTACTGGTTCTAGGAGCTCATTCTTCCTCTCATTATTTTTGGTTTCACAACGGGAAACGGTGATTTCTTGTTGCAAGGCTCGTTTTTGAAAATTCGACACTATCCACTTTTTTTGCGACATCAGCACCTCGGGCTCAGGGGGAAGGGGGCTAAAATTTGAGGAAAAAAACAACCAACCAGAACCCAAAACTCAATTATTGGGGGTGGGGGGGGCTCAGTGGATCAAAAACTCTCTTAAAAAAACAAAGGCCAACTCAGTATTGTTTCCCCCCACCCAACTCCATTTAGGAAGGGGGGGGTTGCGGTTAAAAAAAAAAATTCTGAGTGGTTTCAAAAAATAAGACGCTGGATGAGTGGACTTGGGCTGTTTGGGCTGGGAGGGTGGTTGATTGCTTTTGCAGTTATGTGGTGATGGTCCTTCGGCCACGGATGTCAAGTCCCAAGCAGTGTGGGCTGGTGGGGGGCAAGACCGGGGAAGGGGCGGAAGACGCAAGTGGGTGGGCTGGTGGCTGCTTTTTCCCTGTCCCCCCTCAGGATCCTTCAAGGGCTTGGGTGTTGCTGCGGCTCGCTTCTCTGTTCCTCGTGGCCGGCCTGTCTTTCTCCGAGAAAATTCAAACCTCTAAACGAACTCCAGAATTATATTGTTTTCTATGTTGTATCTTTTCTATTTCTGAGTTCCATCAGTACTGATTTATATTGTGTTTGATTTCATTTTCTAATATGACATATTGATTTCTTCCTCCTTTCTGTTTCTGTGTATTTCTTAGTGGTTCCTCTTGTAATTACAACTAATATCCCAACTTTATACATTATTAAATTGATACCAACTTAGTTTCAAAAACACAAATTTCTGTCCCTCTAAAGCTCCAACACCCTTTATGCTGTTATTTTCACAATTAGATTGTTATACATGGTGCACTCATTAGCATAGACTTTGTTTTATGCATCTGTCATTTATATCATATAGAAAACAAAGAGGAGATACAAAAATAGCAATACTCACTTTTATATTTGCTTATATTTACCTTCACCAGTATTTTCTGTTTCTTCATATAGCTTGAGCTACTCTCTTGTGTTCTTTAATTTCAGCCTGAAAGATTCCATTCAGCATTTCTTGTAGGGAAAGTCCACTACCAACAAAGTTCCTCACCTTTTGTTTATCTGGGAATGCCTTAATTTCTCCCTCATTTTTGAAGGACAGTTTTGCTGTATAGAGAATTCTTGGTTGCCATCTTCTTTCTATTTTCTTTCAGCACTTTCTATATGTTCTTCCACTCCTTTTCTGAACTCCATGTTTTCAGATGAGCTATAGGATGATCATCTTATTCAGGATCTATTGTATATGATGAGTTCTGTCTCACTGCTTTCAAGATTCTCTCTTTGAGGAGACTGTGGCTATGTGACACACTGTGAGAACACAGCACAGGCATTACAGGGACTTTCAGCAAGTGAGTGGTATATTATTTACACTGCATGAAAGGGCCCAAAAAGCAGTGGAAAATATCTCACCCAGGGTAGCCAACTGCTCATTACCTCAGCATGCTTCTCTTCATGTCAGATATGAGGGACACCTTTACTGCCTGGGTGTTATATACTCCATGGCAGGGAAGGTGTGCAAATAAGCATCATTTGTGCCATGGCAAACAGCTGGGTCTGGTTAAGATTGTACATCACCCCTGACTGCCTGCGGCCTCTTTGCAAAATGAAACACAACACCAGCATGCAAGCAGAACAAATGAAAACATACCAAATACCTACACATACACACACACAAATAAGAATGGAAACATAACAAACACCTGCACACAACTCAAGGCAAAAAGGAGGGGAGTAGGTAAGGCAAAGAATGTACTATATCAATGCTAAAGGTAAAAAAATAAATAAATTAGAAGATGGAGTTTAGTTTTATGAGATATTAATATGATTAAGCGTTTCTTCCATCATTTCCTTCATTAACAAGGAGACCTTGCTCATGTCATTTAAAAAAGTATTCTTATAGGTGAAGAAGTTCAATTAAAGGCCATGATTCGTGACAGAAAGCAGTCCGCCTTGGTATGTATAGGGCAGGCGTCTCTAGTCTCAAGACACTAACATAAAAGCTGGTATGAACCTGGTGGAGAAGCATTCTGTGCTTCAAGGAGTGTATCTGGTATACATCAGATAATGATTAACAAGGTCTGTTACATGCAGGAATGTAAGGAGAACTGAACCATTAACCCTAAAGACTTGCTGACTTTTGTAACATATAACCCGCCACGTATCTATTGCCTTTGCATATGCACACACGTATGTTCTAAAGCTAAATAAAAGCCACGATGTTTTATGCAGCGGCGCTCTCCTCTCCTTGGATGGAGGGTCCCCTGACCTCGGCTATTTCTTGTTTCTTTCTCATTCGTGGGACCGTTTTCATGGACCTAGTTCCTGAACATCAACACAAAGGTATAAATGTGACTTTTATCAAATTTAGGATGTTTTCGGCTATACTCTTCAGATATTCTTTCTGCCTATTTCTTTCTTCTCTCCCATAATTCACATGTTGGAACACTAGATGATTTACCTGTAGCATATATGACTCTGCATTTTTCCCACAATCCTTCCAGTTCACCTTTGAGTCAGCATTTCATTTTTTAATAGTTACACAGCAAGGTTTGAGGAAAAAAGGTTTGTTAGCTTGTGACTAAGTAAAACTTGTATGCTTAGACTTTTCTCCAATAAACTCTAAGAATAACCTGATGTGAACTGCTTGACCACCTTTGTATCAATAGGTTCCTTACATAATTACTGTAAAGA
>JAKSZT010051467.1:0-22959 GCA_026826555.1 Tolypeutes matacus
TATATATATATATATATATATATATATATATATATATATATATATATCATAAGTTTTTCCATCTTCCAAAGCATACCATCCAGTGGGATTAATCATATCATAATGTTGTACCCTCACCACATTCCATTACTAAAATTTTCCCATCTGTGCAAAAAAAAACTAAAAACAAACCCTAAACCCATTCTGCATTAGGAAGTCCCATCCTTGGCAACCTGTATTCTAATTTTTGTCTGGATGTGTTTGTACATTTTCTGGCATTTTCTTTGTAGTTAACAGGGGACTTAAATCTTTAACAATCTTTCATGATTTGATGCCAACTTAATTTCCATAACACACACAAAATATGCTCCTAGAACCCTCAATCCACCCACCTTTATATAGTTCTTGTCATAAATTACATTTTATGCAGTATGAGTCCAAAAACCACTTATCATTACATTATTTATATTTGCCTTTTCATCCTGTAGGAAGTAAAAAGTGCAGTTACAAACCAAAAATACAATAATACTGGCATTTACTCTCACCAGAGATCTTTATTTCTTCATGCAGCTTCAATCTATCATGCAGTGTCCTTTTCTTTCAACCTACAGAACTTCCTTTAGTATCTCTTGTAGAGCCAGTATAGTGGTGATGAACTTACAGAGCTTTTGTTTATCTGGGAATGTCTTAATCTTTCCCTCATTTTAGAAAGACAGTTTTGCCATATATAGAATCCTTGGTTGGCAAGTTTTTTCTTTCAATACTTTAAACATGTTATCTTACTGCCTTCTTGCCTCCATGGTTTCTGATGAGAAATTGGCACTTAATCTTATTGAGACTCACTTGTATGTGACATTGCTTCTCATGGCTTTTAGAGTTCTCTATCTTTGGCATTTGACAGTTTGATTATAATATGCTGTGGAGTGGGCCTATTTGAGTTTACCTTGTCAAGAGAATGTTAAGTTTCTTAGATGTGTATATTCAAGGTTTTCATTAATTTTGGGAAGTTTTCGGTATCCTTTGAATAGTCTCTCCTTTCCTCAGACTGAATGATTTCAACTGTCTTATTTTCAAGTTCTCCAATTCTTTAATCTGCCAGCTCCAATCTGCTACTGAAACCTTCTAGGGACTTTTTAATTTGTTACTGTGGTCTTCAGTTCTGTTTGGTTCCTTTTTAAAATTGCCATATCTCTACTGATATTCTCTTTGTGTTCATCTATTGTTTTCCTGATTTCCGTTAGCTACTTGAGCCTACTGAGAACCCTTTTTAAAAAGTCTTTTGTATGTCCCAGGTTTTGTCCTCTTTACTCACAGTTTCTAGTGCTATACTTTTCTCCTTTGCCTGGGCCATCATTTACTGTTTCTTTGTATGGGTTGTAACCTTTTGTTGAAACCTGGACATTTTGATATTTTAATGTATTATCACTGGAATTTAGATTCTGGTGCTGCTGTTCCTTAAGCTTTTATCTAGCTAGTATTATGAAAGAGCTTTTCTTGAATGCCATGAACTAACAAAAGAAAGGAAGAAAAGAAAGAGAAGGGAGGGAGGGAAGGAGGGAGGGAGGAAGGAAGAAAGGAAAGAAGGAAAAGAAAGAAAGAGGAAGGAAGGAAGGAAGGAAGGAAGGAAGGGAAGAAGGAAAGAAAGAAAGAAAGAAAGAAAGAAAGAAAGAAAGAAAGAAAGAAAGAAAGAAAGAGAGAGAGAGAGAGAGAGAGAGAAAGAAAGAAAGAAGAAAGAAAGAAAGAAAGAAAAAGAATGAAGTCACCTTTCCCAGTCATTGAAGATTGACTGTGCTAGTGCTCTCCTTCAGGGCTTATCCATACAATCAGTTAAGGCAATAGAACCAGGCAAAGGTTATGGGCCTCCCTGATCCTTTCTGAACTTGTCCTATCTTGTGCATGTATGTGGCCGTAGAAACTTCCTTATAAACACAGACCCAAATTTCCCCTCTTTCCTAGGAAACAGTTTCCTCATGGTCCCAGTCATTGCACTGGATGCCCTACAGTCAGCAATCTCTTATCCCAGGCAACAGGACATGACTGCTCTCCCATATGGCATTCTGTAGGACAGCTCTGTAAACTATTTTCTACATGCAGAAGTTCTGGGGTGGTGACTTCCTGAGGCTTCAACCAGATTGTTCTATACACCCTCCCAGTATGTGTAGAAAGGTCCCTCCAGAACCAGGAACAGGGATCTGTGCACTGGGAGCATGGGACAGCTCTGAGTCCAGCAAGTGAGGGCAGGGGAGGGGGCAGCCAGGGTTCCAGAAGATTCTATCACTTTTAAATAACTTGCCCTGTTACTATAGTCCTTTAATTGTTCTGAAGCTTTGAGAAATTTCTACCAGCAGTGAATAAGTATACACATTTATCCACATTCTCTCCAACACTTGTAATCCTTAGTTTTATTTATTATTATTATTTTTTATATTTTAATTTTTAAAAGATACTTAGATTACATGAAAGTTACACAAATGATATAGGGATTCCCATATGACCCACTCCTCACATCTCCTACACCTTCCTACATGAACATCCTTTATTAATGTGGCACATTCATTTCAATTGATAAAAGTATGCTGGGGCTTTGCCATTAACCATGGATCAATGCCATAATCATTTAAACAAGTAAAAGTAAAACATCTGAATTCAATACACTCTAATATGCCCCGATGAAAAGGCCAGTTTACAAACAAAATCAAGTATTGCTTTTTGGAATTCATCAATTATATCAGACTGCTACAGGGGTCCTGTTTCTTTCTTTTGGATATGGCTATCCAGTTCTCTCAGCACCATATTTTGAATATACAGTACTGACCCAGCTGTGTGAGCTTAACAGCCTTGTCAAAAATCACTTCACTGTAGATGTAAAGGTCAATTTCTGAGTTTTCAATGTAAGCATTAAGGGGTATAAATTTCTCTCTGAGCACTGCCTTTTCAGTGTCTCATAGGTTTTGATATGCTGTATTTTAATTTTCATTTGTCTTCAAATATTTCCTGAAATCTCTTGAAATTTCCTCTTTGACCTAGTGATTATTTCAGAGTTTTTTAATCACCATATATTTATGAAATTTTCCCTTTTGCCATCTATATATTATTGATTTCCAGTTTTGTTCCATTATGATCAAAGATAGTGTTTTGTACAATTTCCATCTTTTTTAACTTATTGAGACTTGTCCCGTGACTGAACATATATATGGTCTATAATGGAGAAGGATCCATGAGCGCTTTTAAAGAAAGTATATCCTGATGTTTTGGGGTGGAATACTCTGTAGATGTCTGTTAGGTCTAGATCATTTATCATATTATTCAATTTCTCTATTTATTTATCCTCTGTCCAGATTTTTTAATTCAATACTGATAGTGGTGTACTGAAGTCTGTAACTTTTGTTTTGCCAGTGTGTCCCTCATGTATCTTGAGGCACTCAGTTTAGGTGCATAAATATTTAGTATAGTTATTTCTTCTTGGTGAATTGCCCCTTTTATTAATATATAATGACCTTCTTCCTCCCATATAACAGTTTTGCATTTGAAATATATTTTGTATGATTCTATCACTAGTCCAGCTCTTTTTTGGATACAAATTGTGTGAAATACCTTTTTCCAGTCTTTCATATTTAACCTGATTGCATCATGACTGAGGTGGGTCTCTTGTAAACACTATATAGATGGTGCATATTTTTTAAATCTAGTCTCTCAATCTATGTCTTTTTGCTAGGAAGTTAAATCCATTTATATTCAATATTATTACTATAAACACATCACTTACTGAATCCATTTTGTCCTTCAGCTCTCTGTTGTCATATCATTCTATTGTCTGTCTTCTTACACTTTAGTTTACCCTTCCTAATAATCTTAATTTCTATACTCTTCTCCAAGTCTCTCACCCTTGTTTTTTCCTTTCAGGCTGCAGCACTCCCTTTAGTATTTCTTGTAATTCTGGTCTTTTTGTAAGATAGTTTATTAGTTTTTGTCTGTGCAGACTTTGAACTCACTCTCATTTTTGAAGAACAGCATTACCAGATACAGAATTCTTGGCTGGCAATTTTTCTCTTTCAGTATTTTAAATACATCATACCACTTTCTTTTCACCTCCATGGTTTTTAATGTGAGGTCAACACTTAATCTGATAGAGTTTCCCTTGTATGTGATACTTTGGTTTTTTTTTTTTTTTTTTTTTTTTTTTTTTTGCTGCTTTCAGGATCCTCTCTTTATCTATGATATTTGAAAAAATCCTACAGTGAAGTAAAAGATGGTGATGAAATCATAGTGTGAAGGAGAAAAAAGAATTGAAGGCCAAGAGTGGACACAAGAATTGAACAACTATAAACAGTGTCACCTATGAATATGCATAAATATTCATTTGGTTAATGAACAAATAAAATTAGGGAACACAAGTTGATCATCATTTAGAAAGAATATTGGGGGCATCTGTGTAGATTTCAGAGACAATATTATATATTCTAAGGAGACCAGATGACTTGTCTCTGCACTGACCTGACCAGTCATATGATTCTCCCAGTCTCAGCAATTCCAACTTGTTGAGTACAGTTATTTATATCTGTCACCTTGATCACTGAGAGAAATTGAGAAGAATGACTGGCAACCATCTCTTTGAAAACTCCAAATATGTGTAAACTATCTTCATAAAGAAGGCAGTATTGGAGCAATTATCATTTCCTATACACCAGTAAAATATAGTGATTAAGGATGACTCCTTAAGGCCATTTTGCCTGGGTTCGCTGAGGCCATTTTGCATGGGCAAGCTATGCCAAATATTTCCACCTGAACAATTTTGAGCAATTCTTTTAAATCTTTATAAATCATATCTTCTTAGTTTTTAACTGAACTGGTGTTATTATGAGAATTAAATGAGTTAAATATATAAATCATGAGTCCCATATTTTATATCTAGTAAGTGTGAATTATTTTCATAATGAATGTAATTTACTAACCATAAAATTTAAGAGTTGGGTATCATTGTTCCTACCTTTTATGAGACTTGGGATCTGAGCTTTACTGAGTTCAATGGTCTAGCCTATGACGAGAGAAAGGGAAAAAAGAACAGAGATGGGCTTTGAACTCACACCTTACTGTTTCTAACATTCATTTTTCTACAGTTTTGCCAGGTATACTTCCCCCATTTTGCTTAATAGTTTTAAGATCTATAAACTTTTAGCCAAAATACATCTGTGAGAATTGGTGAAATAATTAGATGAACTATGGATATTAGTATGAGATTATTGTTAAAATTATCCGGTTTAGATGAAGTTGGCAAAGATTAGCAAGATATCTAATGCCTTTAACAATAAAGTTACTAACCTTGTAGCATTTTACATATTTAAATTTAAAGAGAGTGACAATGAGAGAGAGAATGGAGAGAGAGATACAGAGAAAGAAAAAGAGAGAAGGTGGGAGAGAAAAAGATGACTGATGGCACAAACAAAATATATAATCTCTTTTGTAAATGTTCTTATTGTCCTTGAAAAATCTTATTCATTGTTATTTATAAAATGATCAGTCATAATTTCTGTGTAAGTATATGTCTGCCTGTCCTTCTATCACCTATTAATCATTTCTATATTTCATGTTTCTTCAAGATTAGTAACTGTATTCTCTGGTGTTTTAGATGTCCATTCCTATTTTTGTCTGCTTAATCTATTTAATCTAGAAGATTCTTACAGCAGTGTTTTAAAATATGCAATATGCTTAGGTTATTTATTTATTTCTAGGGTTCTGTCACCTGTGTTTAGTGATATCTAAAGTCAACAGAAAAGGGAAATTTTCACATCCCAATTGAGAAAATGCATTCTCAATAAAATGTTCAAATTTTAAAAGCTAGGTTGTTGTGATTCAAATAATAAAAGCCAAAGTGTATTCCATCTCACTGTATAGATTCCCAGAGGATTTGTCATATAAATAATTTCTTTACCCAAATATAAAATATGCACTCAGATATATGCTATAGGGGAGAAAAAGTGGGTACTATAAAAAGTACATATGTATTTGTATTTTTGAAGAGTGATTATTAATAAAATTTCACAAGTGAGAAAATCAGCTTGAGAATTAATGAATAGAAAACAAAAAGTCCATAATCAACCTCATATTATTAATTAATTAAAGAACTTTAATTGATTCAATAACATTATTTATTTGAATCAGCTTGTGATGTTGAAAGAGCAATTGGGGAATGACTTGTCTGCATCCAATTCTAAATTTGAAAACTTTGGGAATATTATTAAAGCATTTTGATCTTCAGGTATTTCATCTTTGAAATCGAGGCTAATAATTTTTACCTAAGCGGGTTGTGATCTTAGGAAAGAATGTAGTGAGAATATCAACTTAATCCCTGGCCCAGAGCAGGTGTCCAGAAAAGAATAGATAATATTCACATTAACAATTTAATAATCTCTTTATTGAAACCTATCCATGAAGAATTTAAGTAAGAAATTACCTATGATATGTTTCACATACTCTGATAAGTTACTCATTATAGTATATTGATTTATTAAGGTTGAGAAATATTCTTGACTTTTAAAAGCAGGTTATATGATTATATATTAAAAAGACAGAGAACTACAAGTGTTGGAGAGGATGTGGAGAGACAAGAACACTTTTTCACTGTTGGTGGGTAGCATAATGGTACAGCCACTGTGGAGGACTGTTGGCAGTTCCTAAAGAAGTTGAATATAGACTTGCCACATGATCTGCAATACCACTACTCGGTATATACCCAGAAGAACTGAGAACAGTGACATGAACAGACATCTGCAAACCAATGTTCATAGCGATATTCACGATTGCCAAAACCTGGAAACAACCCAGGTGTCCATCAACAGATGAATGGGTAAGCAAACAGTGGTCTATTCATACAATGGAACATTATGCAGCTGTAAGAAGAAATGAAGTTGTAAAGCATATGATAACATGGATGAACCTGGTAGACATTGTGTTGAGGGAAGCAAGCCAGTCACAAAGGGACAAATACTGTATGATTGCATTACTATGAACCAAATATATTGTGTAACATATTGTATGATTCAAAAAAAGTATATGTATCCAGTATATTTAATTGAGAAATATATGTTTTTATTTTTTAATAAAAGCACAACTATTTGATTGTACTGAATAAAACATTATATGAACAAAATATAAAATAATAACATCATCCAAACTCCCCTCTTAACCATTTCAGAGGTAAAAGTTATCTAACTTCTAACATCATATATTTGTTTTGAACATTTGTTGGTACTTTATATGAATGTAAATCCTAACTCATGCTTACCTTGGTGTCTCACTCAACATTTTTTGGAGACATTTATCCATGTTATTGCCTGTAGTTGTAGATCACTCATTCTAATTGTTGAAATTGTATTTTATTACATAAATTTACCATACTCATCTATTCTTCGATGGATTACATTTTGGTTGTTTCAGATGTTTTTAAAAACTAAAGCTGCTATAAACATTCTTCTACATGTTGATTTGTGATAGGATATGCACATTACTCTTTGATATGACTTTGAGGAGAACTGTTGGGATATGAGGTATATAGATATTAAGCATCTGTATAAACTGAGAAATAGGTTTACAATTATACCCATATGCAACTTTCAATATTGTTGCGGAGAGGTCTATTTCCTTAACACATACTTTTGCAATTATTATTTTTTTAACATTCAGCAAGCTCTGTGGTGTTTTATTATTGTAGGTTAAATTTGAATTTCCCAGGTCACTTATGATGCTGAGAACATTTTCATATATTTATAGGCCATTTAGGTATTCACTTTACTGAGTAGCTGAATGAATTATTTTGTCCACGTTTTCCTATTTTTGTCTGGTTTGTTTGTCTTGTATTTCAGTAAAGATATCTTTGTTTGGACTCCAATGATATAGATTAAGTCCTACTCTGAATCAGTTGGGCCACATCATAACTAAAAATAACATCTTCAAAAGGCCCTATTTATAAATGCATTTACAAAAACAGGAATGAGGACAAGATTGAGAACATGACTTTTTCTTGTGGTATATAATTCATTCTACCACAAGGCTTTGTAATATTTATTTGATTTCTTTAATATATATAGAACTATTCCTATGTCTTATTATGTCTCTGTTGGTAATTTTTAAAGAAAAAATATAATAATGTCTAAATCATATATATATATATTTTAATTATTTATTTATTTTTATTGTGGGTAAAAATCAAAATTCTCACAATACATACAAATATTTGTAAAATGATATATAAATATACATGCATATATGTGTATTTGCTTACAGAAATGTTTTTCAATATTTTTGCATTGTCATCTGCCACTTTATCATGTCTTATTTTCATTTCCTGATAATGTTATTGAATTTTTAATTACTTTTTTGACCAGCATTGTTAGTAGTTTATGAAGGCTATAAATTTGATTTCCCTCTCAGAATTGCTATAACTAACCCAAAAATATTATATAACATAGCTTCATCTTCTTTCATTTCAAAATATTGTATCATTACTCTTTTTATATTTATGGTTATGTAATTATCCATCTTGGTTATATATAATAAAATGTTTTTTTAGAAATAATTTATTAATTTTTTAAAATTTGGATGTTTCTAGTATTTTTGTTATTGAATATTTAGGTAAATTCAACTAAGGACAAAATATAATCTGGATAATTTTAATCATTTGAAAAATTGTTTAGGCTTATGCTACAACCCAGCACATAGTAAATTTTGGGAAACTTTTCGTGCATACATGTAAAGATTATAAATTGTTAGAAGGTGCAATATTGTATACATACTATTATGTAATTTTGTTCATTTCCACAGCTTCTTTAACTCTATTAAATTATTTGTTAACTGTTTATATCAGATATGCAGATGATGTTAAAATGTCCCACAGTCATGGCTTTCGATATTTCTTTTTAGTTATGTTAATTTCCCTATATATAATAATTTTTGAAGCAATGTTATGGGGGCAAATAGGTCTGGAGCTGTAATAGCTTTCTTTCTTAAAAATTTGCATTTATTTTTATAAGAAAAGTTTTAAGTTTACAGAAATATCATGCAGAAATACAGAGTACCCATATATCCCATTCACACATGGTTTCTATATTATTAACATTTTCTGTTATTATGGTACCTTTACTATGGTTGATGAAAAATATGATTATAATTATACTATTAACTGTAGTCCATAGTTTACATTAGGTATCACTGTGTTGTACAGATTTATGTTTATTTTAAATATTCATTTATATATATATATATATATACACATACACACACACACCTACAGTTTTCCCTTTTATCCACATTCAAAAATATAATTCAGTGGTGTTAAGTACATTCACAATGTTGTACTACTATCACCAAATTCCATTACCAAACACTTCTATCACCCCAAACAAAACCTCTGTACCAATAAAACATTACTCATTCTCTATACCTATTCTGGTCCCTAGTAATCTGTATTCCAATTTCTAACTTTATGAGTTTTCTTATTCTAATTAATTTCAGATCAGTGAGATCATAAAATATATTTTTCTGTCTCATATAATTCACTCAACCATTATGACATCAAGGTTCTCTGTTGTCACATGTATCACATGTATCATTCATTTTTAGGGCTACATAATATCCAATTTATAAATATATACCAAATCTTGTTTATCCATTCATCTGCTAATGGACACTTGATATGTTTCCATCTTTGGATAATTATCAATAATACTGCTACAACCAATGGTGTGGAAATATCTGTTTGTGTCTATGCTTTCAGTTCTGTTGGGTATATACTTGAAGTGGGATTGCCAGGTCATATGGTAATCGTATATATAACGTGCTGAGGAATTGCCAAATTATTTTCCACAGCAGCTACACCATTTAACACTCCCACCATCAATGGACAAGTGTTCTAACTTCCACAAATCCATTTCAACACTTGTTATTTTCCATTTTATAATAGTAGTCATTGTAGTCGGTATAAAAGGCCATCTAATTGTGGCTTTGATTTGCACTTCTCTTCTGGCTGATGATGTTCAGCATTTTTTAAAATGTTTTTATTCATAATTTATATATCTTCTTTGGAGTAATGTCCATGCAAGACTTTTTCACAATATTTAATTTTTTATTTATATTTTAGATGTGGATTTGTAGGATTTCTTTATACATTTTGATTATTGAACCCTTATAGAATGTGTGGTTTCCAAATATTTTCTCCAATTCTTAGGTAATTTTTCTACTTTCATGATGAAGTCCTTTGATGCACAAATGATTTTAATTGTTATAAAATCCAATTTATCAAGTAAATAATAACTTTCTCTACAATTGCTTTCTTTATGTGGAAAATCTACATCTTCCTAACAGTTTTCAAAGTAATGCACTTTATTTGGTCTTCTCAATGACTTTAAGAGGAGACTTGATATATAATTGTGTTGCCAAGATTTGGAATTGCAATCTGATTTGCTCATCTCAGTGCATTCAGGTCATTTGAGTTCTCAGATTATGTGAGATCCATAGGTGTGTCCTCTTATTGACCTTCTGGTTGTCTGGCCAATAAGAGATTATCTTATATTTCCTTAATTCAATAGTTAATTGATCCTACTCATCAAATTCACAGGTAACACTACATATAGTTTGGGTCCGGTCTTGTATTTTAATTGGGTCCTAATCTTCTGCTCTCTGGAGATCATGACCTCTCTGAAATTAGCCTTAGGCTGTCACTGGATGATGAGAATTGTGCTCCCACAGGCTTTGCTTGTGATTCCTTGGACTTGCCTGCAATTTTAGATAAAGAAGAACCCAGTTGGATATACAACACAAGAATGGTGCTTTTGTCATCTGTAGAATTTATCAAATATTGTTTACAAAGGAAATTTTGGTTAAATAATCTTTAAGTCTTTGATCGAAGAAGTCAAAAGAAAATGTTTGTTCTACAAACCTTCTCTAATGTAGGTTAAAAATTTACTATATTCAAGAATGAGTATTTTGGGCTACTATTGTTAATATTTTCTCTCCAACCTTATCTTTCCTTCACAAATTATTTTCCTTGCAATCATTTACCTTGTTTTTTTCTTGGTTTGTGAAGAGGAAGAAACTGGGATTTGAATAGATATTATTGATAGGAACTCAATGATATAAACCCAAAATATTTGTTTTCTGTGAAACAAGCAATTTTAGTATAACAACAACCTATTAAGTTAGTAATTCAGTCTATTTATGCTCAAATCTTTTTTAAATAGTGAAAATTAAAACAAAAGCACACAGATAATCCTGCAGCTCTTAACAGGATAGAATAATCATAAAGTGAATATTGGTGTACTTAAATGTCTAACTTACAAACTATAAACATGGCTGATAATGGCTGCATTATGGAATATCTACTCATTCAAATTATTATTTTCGAAGTAAATCCAGTTATCTATATTGGAAACAGAACAGAACTGTGAATACATAAGTTGCACAAGAGACCAAGAGTCACAATGATATTAGGACAACAAAATAATTCAAAGAACAATAACTATATAAAGCAAAATGATTTATTTTTCTTTGTGAATTTTTTAAAGAACTGTTTTATATGTAATTTTATACAGCTAACATACCCTGTCACCTATTGTAATGTCAGAACTTACTGACAAATGAATCTCCTGGCCTTGCCCAGTGTGCCTTATATTAGATATTCAAGTAGATTATTTTCCATTATTCAGACAATGAGTGAATGAATTCATGCATAAACCAATGGATAGATCCTTTCAGATCTTCAGCCTGGAAAATGAAACCTTTATTGAGATAAGCATGTGTTTCTAATGTTTTAGGCTAAAGGATAGCAACCCAGGGCTTTGAAAATCCATGGAAATTACTACAGCCTGTCCTCACTGCTCTATTTTGCTCTGTGTTCAGAAGGGATGGTGACTAATGTGCATTCACAATATTCCTTAAATTGAAGTGCAGAATGCAAACAGGTACTAATTTCTATCTTATTTTTCTTTCTTCTGATAAACCAGAATATGATTTTATTAATTTGGCATAAAAATTAACTTCCAAGGAGATCACTGTGTTGCATCATTTGTTCTGAATAATCTAATATTTTTTGTTTAAAATTTGGAGTTTCTATTTCATTTAAAGAATGGCAAAAACATTCTGATTGTGGAGAATCTTTTTAAGCTAAAAGTTATATTCATAAAAAATAAATTAAACAAGGACAAACAACAAGTAAGTGGTTGGAAGAGTAAACCACATATTTTCCACAAAGTTGATGGCCTTATTTCTGTTTCAAATATTTGATAAAAAACTAGAATATGTGAACTATAATAATTTAGTTACTTATTACTATAAAATAAAAATAAGTGGATTCATTGTTCAGGTAATTATGGATTTCAGCCTAAGATGGACTGATGGTTATACCTTTTGTAAGATACTAAGGAGTGTTTAAGTAGACTTTGGTGTATAAAAGCAAAAGACACACATATCTTAAAAAAAATAATTATGGTTTCCTCATAAATATTGGATTAACAAATTTGTCTAGATTTAACATCATGTGCTATGAAATACATTGGCAGTAATTTGGTTGAAAATCATATTCACTACTTAGTGAATAGCTAGTGACACATATTTAAGTATAACATATCAAATAATTTAGTGTGTAAATAAAGGTAATATTAAATAACAACCACAAAGTAAGCAGATGTTTTCATAGCTGAGAACATATATATATATATTATACATACATACATTATATATGTATAATATAATATACATATATGTATATTAACATAAATTGCAATTGATATATATTTAAGATCAATTTAAGATTCTATATAAACAATTTCAAAGGAATAAAGATATGCTTTATTAACAACAGAAAACTCATTCATGGCCCCCATGTCAATTTAAAATATGCTATAACTTGTTAACTGAATCCAGTTTAAAGCATGCAATCTATAATTATACTTAGTTGTTAGATATCAGATGTTCACATATCTGTGATTGTGGGCATGAGGAAGTTCATTGAAGGAAAATTAAGAAATTAAGCACCCCCCTCAGGGAAAAACAAAATTTAATAATTATTTCAAATTCTTACAATTATTTCATAATAATGTATAAATATGTACATTTGTCTATTTTTATATATGCTCTAGTATGTATTATAATATTTAAAATATGTTGGTATAAAATTTTTAAATATATTTTATAAGTATACAGTTTTAAAATTTTGTTTTATAATTAATTGATTAATTTTGCAATTGATATATATCATTTTAATTTCTAACAATAATTAATTGTAAAATTATATTTGCTTATATACATTTTTTATATATGATAAAATATGTTATCACAGGAGTCAGACAACAATATGAGACAAAATAAATTTGGAATTAGCAGAATTACTCTAATAAACATTGGGAAGCACCTTTAGAATGGCAAAAGGTAACAAGGTTATTTCAGTAAGCTGCAAAGATTATTATGGATACTCTTACTAATAATTTTAATACAGAATATATTGAAATGATGGACACAGGCCATTTTATATTTTGTCATAGCCTACAAAACTGTGCGGGACAGAGTGTAAATTATAATGTAAACTATAGTTCACAGTTAATAGCAATGCTTCAGTATGTGTTCAATCGTAACAAATGTACCACACTAATAAAGGATGTTGTTAATGTGGAAAAGTGTGGGAGGGGAGGGGAGGGGGCATATGGGAATCCCCTATAGTTTTATGTAATATTTATGTAATGTAATGCTTCTTTAAAAATAAAAAAATGAATTAAAAAAATAGAAGAATGAATTTTAAAAGAAATGATTATTAATCCCTCAATTCAGGTAGTCTATGTTGATATTTTAAAATAAAGAAACTGCAAAAGGAAAAAGTAAGTACCTTGCTGCTCACCAAATACTTGTTATTTAGAAAAGTCTTTAAAGATAGATTTTCATAGTTTTGAAGTTTTTGAATTTTTGAAAACTTATTTTGGGTTATTTATATTTTATTTCTACTTAATACTTAGTAATATTTATGCTACAGGGAATTTATGTGGCATACTATCCTTTTCCATCATTATAAATTCAATACATTTTGGAAATTTCACACTAGGTATTTGCCATGCATTACATATAAGGTACATTATGTTTAAAAGCAATCTACAATTGCAACTTTATATACAAATTCTCAAAAATATCTATATATTTTATTAAAAACCAACAAATGAATAGGAAAAATAATCTGCATTATTGAAAAATTCAAATTTTAATTGTTGGAATGGTTTTATTTCCAAATAAAATTGATATGATTCTATTCATATTTCTGTATGTATATCTCATAACATTTGAAACATAATAATTCAATTGTACATCACAAGTTTTATAAGATATGGTAAATATGAACATATAAAGTAGAATGAGGCTTAGTGAAACATTTCTATAGCAATTTGCATGATTTTAAAGACATATCTGTATTGATATCATTCTGGGAGACTGAAACATCTTGCAAGTTGTTTTTATACTATGTATTACACACATTTTTCACTTTATTTGTCAGAAAATTCTAACTGAATTTATTTGTATTCATGCTTTCTATAGTCTCTTTAACTGAATTAGCCTCCTTTATGAAGTCTAGAACCTTGCTGTGTAGATCAGCTTATGGCAGATTGTAGATACTCAGTCAAAATACGTTGAAATAGCATAAATAATAAATTAATTTGATCACCACAACAACTTTGTGTAACAGGTTATCTTACACAAAAGAAAGCAGTGAGGACAAGAATCAAATATGCTTCCTCATATTGCTACTCATTCCAAGTTGATGCATCAATAGAATGATTTTTCCATCCAAATGGAGATGAAACATTCTTGAAGAATACAATTAATAATTTTAACTATATTATATTAATATAAATAAGAATGTAATTAGTTACCTTTACGGATACAATTCTACACTAGAGAAAAATTGCTTAATGTTAAGAAACATTAAAAATACTCCAATTTACAAGCACATGATGATTTTTAAAAAATATTTCAATTATTTTGTTATTTTATTAAAAGTAACAACACATGCTGGCCAAATGACTATTGGGTCTACAGCATATTCCATAATTTATAGCATTGAGATTTTGTGAAATGTTTAAATCTGTGCTTCAGGTTCCTCATTTCTGAAGTGGAGATTGATAATATTACAAATTCAGCCTGACTTTCATAATATATAAAGAAAATATAAACAGTATTGAATGCAACCTCTGGCACAGAGCAAGATCTTAACTCATACAAACGAGGTGAATCCATATGCAATAACGTTTTTAAGACCTAAATGCAATTAATTGATTTAGGGTGGTTGAGAAACTATAACGTTACCTCTTTTATTATTTTTTTCTAAAAGATACTTAGATTACATAAATGGACTGTTACACAAAAGATATAGGGATTCCCATATGCCCCACTCCCCACACCTCCTGCACCCTCCCACATAAACATCCTTCAGTAGTGTGGCACATTCTTTGCAATTGATATATGCATCCTGGGGCTTTGCCATTAAGCATGGACCATAGTTCACAGTGTAATCTACACTCTCTCCCACACAGTTCTGCATGTTATGTGATGATATAAAATGGCCTATATCTGTCATTGCAATGTCACTCAGGACCATCTCCCAGTCCTGAAAAAGCCCTCTTATTACAACTGTGTTTCCCTCTCCCTGCTCCCAGAGCTCCAGTGGCCACTGGTTCCACATCAATGTTGTAATTTCTTCCATTGCTAGAATCACAATATGTCTATAGTAGAATACCAGTTACTGGTAATCTACTATATCTTTCCCTTTGAATCACATTATGAGTAAAGAATTAGCTTATAAAAGAACATCAGTAGTAAATCATTTATTAAAAAGAAGTAATTATTTATTGTTTTCCAAATGTGTAGATATTTACTATTAAAAGTACACAAAACCGTCATGGAGTCAACATGTATAGGAGATGATAACAACATACTCATGTTCTATATTTTTCACGGTATAAGTAAGTTTAGAAATTAGTGCAAGATATGTATTTGACCATTTAGAATTTGGTAGATTAAATATTATATCACCAGTGATTGTTGTAATGCTTTATTAAGGTATAATTTGCATACTATAAAATTCACACATATTTTAAGTTACAGTTCAATAGATTTTAGTAATTTATACTGATGTAACCATTACTAACTCCAGTTTCAAATTACTATCTCCCTAAAAGTTCCCTCATGCCCAAATGTAGTCAATTCCCAATTCCACACCAACCAAAGTAAATAACTGATCTGCTTTTAGTCTTTATAGCTTTGACATTTCTATAAATTCCATAAACATGTACTCATATAATATATAACTTTTCTAGGTCTGGCTTCTTTTACTTAGCATAATCTTTTTCAGGTTCATCCATATTTGAAGTAGCATATTTGAGTATTTCATTCTTTTTTTTTTTTTGTCAAATATTTCAGTGTATGGGCATACTATATATTTTTCTCCATTCATCAATTGATAGGCATTTGAATATTTTCCACTCTTTTGGTGTTATGAATAATGCTGCTCTGAGTATTCACATGGATATATTTGAGTGGAATATACATTTTCTTTTTCTAGGGTAGGTTACTGGGAGAAGACTATATGGGTTAAATAGTAAATAGAAGTTTAACTATATGAGAAACTAACAACCTGATTTTCAAATTTCCTGAAAAATTTTATATTCCTACCAGCAATGTTTCAAGGTTCCCCTATCTTCACATCCTCAATGACATTTCTTATTATCTGACTTTCTGATTAAACCCATTCTTGTGGATGTGAAATGAAATTTTGGAGGGGGGCATATTTGCATTTCCCTAACAGCTAAACATGTTGAACAATTTTTATGTGTTTATTACTCAATTGAATTTTTCTGTTAAAATATCTAAACATATCATTTGCTTATGTTTAACTGGTTTTTAAAATTTTCATATTATTGAGTAATAATAATTATTTTCATATCATGGTTACAAGTTCTCTTTCAGATATGTAATTTGTAAATATTTTCTCCCAGTCTATGAATCATCTTTTAATTTTCTTAATTATGTTGTTTGAATAAGAAAAGTTTACATTTTGATGAAGTCCAATTTTTCTTCTATGAATCATGTTGTTTAGGTCATAAATAAGAAATTTTGTCTAACAAAGATCAAAAATATTTTTTCCAAAGATTCCTTATTAAAGCGCTCTATCTAAGATACATTTTTAGTTAATTTTTGTGTAAAGTATGTGGTAAGCTCTAAATTGTATTAGAATTTTTTTTTAATTATTATTTTTTCATACATTGTTTAAAAGATGCTTAGATTACAAAAATGTTACACAAAAATTACAGGGATTCTCATGATCTTCACCTCCCATACCTCCCATAACATCTCACATAAACATCTTTCATTAGTGTGGCACATCACCTGTAATGGATATACACATCCTGGGGCTTTGCCACTAAGCATAGACCACAGTTCATATTGTAGATCACACTCTCTCCCACACAGTTCTGCATGATATACACTGATGTAAAATGGTCTATATCTATTGCAACAACATCACTCAGGACAATCCCCAAGTCCTGTAAAAGCCCCTGTATTAGAACTGTGCTTCCCCTCCCTGCCCCAAAACTGTCTAGTGGCCACTGCCTTCACCTCACTGTTATAATTTCTTCCACTGCTTGAATCCCATTATGTCTACAAAAAATACCATTAAGTCCACTCTAGTCCATAGCTCTTCCCCCAATCCTGAGGGGACTGGAATGGTGATGTCCACTCCATCTACAAGTGTGCATGGGCTTATATCCCATGGATACGGTGGATGGGGTTATCCTGCCTTCAGCTGCAGGCTCTCTCCATTCCCTGGGATGGCCATTGTCCATCATCATCGTCTCCTCGCCAGGTGATTTGAGTGAGTCCACTAAGCTATAGACTAGAAGTTGCAGCTTCACTGAGATTCCAGGCACGGCTGGCACATAGGCAGGCCAGAGGCTCTAGTCTCTGGAAGTACACCTACAAACTCCAGCATCACATATAGGTTTGAATAGAAGGGACTGATGGACCATGTGCAGGTAGGACTTATTTGAGTCCAACTCTGTCACTCTCAGGAGCACAGATTCCCAAGTAGAGCTCACTGATAAGGTGTCAATCTCTGGGGCTATCCCCCCTTATATAGAACCTGGGTGTCTCCACAGCCCTCAGTAGTCCCTCTGTGTGGGGTGATATCCAATTTGGTGTTCTATGAGATCCTACTGAGGTGTGCGTAAGCATTACCTCCGGGATGACCTCCCGACTCCCTTTGAAGTCTCTTAGCCATGTGAACTCATTTGTCTTTCCCTTTTCCCCCTTTTATTCAAGGTTTTTTCCCAGTCATGTTTCCAGTTGGTACTTGGTATTAGTCCCTCATTGCCAGGGAGGCTCATCCCCCAAAGTCATGTCCCACATTGGGGGGAAGGTAATGCATTCATATGCTGAGTTTTGCTTAGTGAGAGGCCACATTTGAACAACAAGGAGGCTCTCAGGTGGCAACTCTTAGGCACCCCATAACGGTAGGCCAAGTTTGAATTACAAGAGCATAGACTCATAAGGCTAGTCATCAATAACAAGAACCCAGAAGTGGGCCATCCTCTTTTGCCAGACACTGCCCCTGCACTCAGGGTACTGTTGCTACTCCCTTGGAGAATGTGGCAGAGCTCTCCAGGCTGGGAATTCAGTATTTCCTCATTTACTGAGTGATTGTCTACCCACTGTGACCATGTCCCATCCCTTGATCATTTGAACAATTTTATATATCTTTCATGTATATTCAGGTGAACTTACTTCCATGAATCCCTCATCCCAGACACCCTCCACCAATGATCCTCTGCACCCCCATTGTAACCCTTCTGTGACCCAAACCTTCCTTGAAGATGAAGCCCATATAATAACCACATACAATTAATAGGAAAATGAAATAATAATGATAAGCTTAAATGCAAGAGATAAAACTTAGAAAAAAAGAACGAAAAATAAAATATAATTAACAGATTCGGATAGTCAAAAAAAGAAAATGGGAAAAAACAAAAGAAAAAAATTTTTTTTTAATTTTAAATTTAAATTTTTTTATTTTTATTTTAAATTATTATTATTAATATTACTATTTTTATAATTTCTCCTTTTATCACTGCATTATCGGATGTCCAGTGTTTACCGTGACATCTTCCCCCTCTCATTCCCCAGTGTCTCCCAAATTTTCATTTAGTTTTCAAAGAAGTTTTAGGTCACAGCAAAGTCACACACAGAATACAAGAGATTCCCATATACCCAACCCTCCTCCCCCTTTCCCACCAATATTACAACTTTTTTTTTTCTGGATGGTAGCATTGTTATAACTGTTATACATATAGTGAAACATAGCTATTAAACATTGTCAATGGTTTACAGTATAGTTTACATTTTAGACGGTACAGTTAATATTTTTTGATGATATTTGCTATGTTCTGTGTCCCTTACTGTAAGATAATGAAGAACATTTCCCATGACCACAAATTCCCCATTTGATCTTTTCTGTTCCTTCCTCCCCATACCCCTGAGGCATATGCCATTCCCCTGTCCTGGCTCATGGATGACAAAAAGTTTCTAGAACTTATAAAGGAGTTCAGTAATGTTGCAGCCTATAAGATCAATGCTCAAAAATCAGTAGCACTTCTGTACACCAATAACGAGCAATCTGAGGAGGAAATCAAGAAAAAAAATACTTTTTACAATAGTAACTAAAAGAATCAAATACCTAGGAATAAATTTAACTAAAGATGTAAAGGACTTATATACAGAAAACTATACAACACTGTGAAAGGAAATCAAAGAAGACTTAAATAAATGGAAAAATATTCCCTGTCCATGGATAGGAAGACTAAACATCATCAAGACATCTATCCTACCCAAACTAATCTACAGATTTAAGGCAATCAGAATAAAAATCAGCACTGTATTTTTTTTTTTTTTTAGATTTTATTTATTTATTCATTTATCCCCCCCTTGCCGCTTGTGCTCGCTGGGTCAGCTAACCACGCCGTGCGGGCGGGCTTGCCTTCACCAGGAGGCCCCGGGAACCGAACCCGGGGCCTCCCATATGGTAAACGGGAGCCCTACTGATTGAGCCACAGCCGCTTCCCAGCACTGTATTTTTTAAGGAACTGGAAAAACTAACCACAAAATATATTTGGAGAGGCAAGAGACCCTGATTTTCCAAAGACATATTCAAAAAGAAAAATGAAGTTGAAGGTATCACACTACCTGACTTTAAAACATACCCCAAATGACAGTGATCAAAACTGCATGGTATTGGCACAAGGACAGACCTACTGACCAACGGAATACAATTGAGAGTTCTGATATAGATCCTCGCATATACAGTCATCTGATATTCAAGAAGGCCACCAAGCCCACTCAGTTGGGAGAGAATGGCCTCTTTAACAAGTGGTGCTTGGAGAACTGGATATCCATATCCAAAATAATGAGAGAAGAATACCATCTCACACCTTATACAAAAATCAACTCAAGATGGACCAAAGATCTAAATATAAGAGCCAAAACCATAAAGACCTTGGAAGATAATGTAGGGAAGCATCTACAAGACCTTGTAATAATAGAAAGTGGTTTCATAAACTTCACAGCCAAAGCACAAGCAGCAAGAGAAAAAAATAGATAAAAGGGATCTCATCAAAATTAAAAACTTCTGCACCTCAAAGGATATTATTAAGAAAATAAAAAGGCAACCTACCCAATGGGAGAAAATATTTGACAACCATATACCTGATAGGAGCCTAATATCCTGCATATATAAAGAAATCCTACATGTTGAAAATAAAAAGACAAACAACCCATTTAAAAAATGGGCAAGTGACCTGAAAAGACACTTCTCCAATGAAGAAATACAAATGGCTAAAAAGCACATGAAAAAATGCTCGACATCACTATCTATTAGGGAAATGCAAATCAAAACCACAATGAGATACCATCTTACACCCATCAGAATGACAGCTATTAAAAATACAGCAGAATATAAATGTTGGAGAGGATATGGAGGAATAGGAACCTTCATCCACTGCTGGTGGGATTGTGGAGTGGTCCAGCCACTGTGGAGGACAGTTTGGTGATTCCTCAGAAAACTAACAATAGATCTTCCGTATGATCCAACGATTCCACTACTGGGTATATACCCAGAAGAATTGAAAGCAAAGACACGAACAGATATATGCACACCAATGTTCATAGTGGCATTGTTCACAATTGCCAAAAGTTGGAATCAACCCCGGTGCCCATCAACAGAGGAATGGATAAGCAAAATGTGGTACATACATACAATGGAATATTACTCAGCTGTTAGAAGGAATAAAGTACTAACATAGGGAATAACATGGATGAATCTTGAAGACCTTATGTTGAGTGAAGCAAGCCAGGCATTGAAGGATGAACAGTATATGACCTCACTGATTTGAATTGATGAAAGTTAACTGTCTCTGAGAACTACTGTCTGAAAGATAGGTTAATAAGGGGGAAAGAGAGAAGGGTAGGTTGTGAGCCATTACCCATATGGACATAATCTATGGTAAAGTGATAAAATATAGCTACATATTGAAAGATAGGAAAGGTGGGTAGTGATATTACTGGGTTTGGTGGCACAGGGTTAACAGGTGGGAAGATTAGGAAGGGCAGGTTAGAATACCCAGGGCATGTAGTAGTATTTTTGTCATTTTGTTTTTGAATTTGGATAACCAGTTGTTCCAGAAATGTATATTGAAAAGACCCTTTTTTTCTCTCTCATTGAATTCTCTCTCCCACTTCATAAAAAGTAAATTTATCATAAATGTAAGATGGAAGGCTGAAAGTTTTCCTGCTAAGATTAGGAATCAAACAAGGGTGACTACTGTCACCATTGTTATTCAATATTGTGCTAGAAGTTCTAGCTAGATCAGTTACGATAGATAAAGAAATAAAATGCCCCCCAATAGGAAAGCAAACTCACTATTTGCTGCTGATATGATCTTATATCTAGAAAATCCTGAAAAATCTATAACAAATCCAATGTTTTGAAAATGCTCCCATATTACACCTATTTGTCCCTCTCCCAACCCTCAGATCCTCCAGTGACCACTGCCTTTACATGAATGATAAGAGTTCTTCCATTGCTAGAATAATAATAAGTCTACAGAAGAAGAATAATAAGTCTACTTTAGTCCATTTGTTCTGCATGTCATTGCAGTGATGGATACAGGCCATTATATATTTTGACACAACTTACAAAATTGTGCAGGACAGAGTGTAAACTATAATGTAAACTGTAGTCCATGGTTAGTAACAATGCTTCAATAAGGGTTCAGCAATTGTAACAAATGTACTACACTAATGAAGGATGTTGTTAATGTGAGAAAATATGGGAGGGGGAGGGAGTGGGACATATGGGAATCCCTTATTTTTTTTTATGTAACATTTATGTATTCTAAAGCTTCTTTTCAAATAAAAAATAATTATTTAAAAATGAAATATATGAAGAATGAAATCAAATTATATGTCAATAAAAATCCTCACCAAAAAAAAAAAAAAAACCCCACAACAAAACTGCTAAAATTAATAGAATTCATCAAAGTGGTGGGATATAAGATTAATACACAAAAATCAATAGTGTTTCTATACACTACTGATGAACAATCAGAGTAGGAAATCAGAAAAAAATTCCATTTACAATAGCAAATAAAAAATCAAATATTTAGGAATAAACTTAACCAAAGACATATAGGACGTGTATTTAGAAAACTCCAAATTATTGCTAAGAAAAACAGAAGAAGACTTAAATAAATGGAAGTACATTCCATGTTCCTGAATTGAATGACTTAATATCACTAAGATATCAATTCTACTCAAACTTATTTACAGATTCAATCCATTAAAAATCCCAACAGCCTTTTTTTCAGAAAAGGAAAAACCAATGGTCAAATTTATTTGGAAGCATAA
>JAKSZT010051470.1:0-22648 GCA_026826555.1 Tolypeutes matacus
AGGCCCTCTCCATTCCCTGGGATGGCCATTGCCCATCGTTGTCTCCTCACCAGGTGACTTGGATGAGTCCATTGAGCTGTAGGATAGGAGTTGCAGCTCCACCTAGATTTCATGCACACCTGGCACATAGGTAGGTGGGAGGCTCCTATACTTTTGATGTAACTTTTATATAATCTAAAACTTCTCTAAAAATAAAGATTATTATGATTTAAAAAATAAAGTCAATGGAAAATAACAACAATAACAACAAAAAAAGATAAAAAAAAAAAGAGCAGTTTTCTAGTCAAACATTTGAGGAAAAATAAAATAGGTAATTTTAAATACTTTGAAGAAAATTTGAATTCTTGGGAGAATTGGTTTGCCTGAAAGAATAAACTCTGGAATTTAATCCTAATCCTCAGAAGGTTGTACAGAGTTTTTGACATGATAAACTAATCCTGAGAGAAAAGCAAAGATTATGCCAACAAATAATTGTTGTCTAATATTCCCCTAACTTGTAGACTAGAATTTCATTTGCAAAGGCCAGTCCTCATTGTTTGTAAATGTCTAAGTTGGCTATTCTGAAGAGTTACGAAACACAAAATTAGAAAAACCTTCTTTTAGTTAGGTAGCATTTGAAACATTTGCACGTTTTTTACTGTATTTCTATAAAGATACCTTAAAAATATATAATTAAGTGTAAATGAAAGAAAGAAAATATAGTGAATGATAAAAAAATAGATAAAATAATATAGAGAATGAAATAGGTGGAGATAGATAAAAAATAGATATTGATATAAAAATTACTGAAGTACCAAAAGATTCTTAAAAGAACTTGCCTTCTTTTAAAATCCTGAACTATTTGCAATTTAAAGATACTGATTTTCAATTTAAAAGTATAAAAATGTTTAACTGGTTTGTGAATTTTCGGTTTCCATTGCACTATTTCTCATTACGGAAAAGTACTAAATGCAAATATATTTGTATTTATATTAGTAAAGTACAAGAGATCCTTTTAATTGTATCAGTTAGTATACTTTTCAGCTCTGACATTCTCAGAGTGTTTTCTAAGTTTTAATTGGAACATCTTTCTAAAAAAACCACAATGTGTTTGATTGAAACGATAACCAAATTGTCCTGCTTACAGATCAGTAGATTTAGGGAATATAAACTTTCGGTTTAGGGACTGAACAGTTACTACAGCTGGTGGCCCTGATTGAAAGACGACTATGATGGAATCACCACACCATTGTGATTCACACAATTAGTGAAGAAAATGGGCAGTATATGTATTTCTATTAATATTTTATTAACATGTGTGATAATTTGCATGTATCCAAAGATGTGCTTCTCTATTTTGAATAAATTATAATTTTATTCCATATAAATATTCCAATGTACCAGATTTTAGCATTCTAAAATGTCTTCTAGACAGCACAATTTCTTGATAATTATTCAAAATCTGGAAATTAGAGATTGTATTTACACAAATAATACACATCATTTTTTTTCTTAATTAACTAGTTATTCACCATCAGTAAATACCCTGTTTATCCATAAGTTGTTTAACATAATTATGAGGTCAGTTTTATCAAAATAGGTCTCCAAACCTGTAAAGTTAATAAATGCCTTTGTTTCTCTTCTTTTTTGGTAGATATTTGAGAGCTTCTAAAAATGGAGGTATTCTTTCCACAATAACATCACCTTAAATATTCATAAGTATATTAAATAGATAAAATACTGCAGACTGCCTTGAGTTGAAGTCATTAAGTATTTGAAACATCAGTTTCTTACTTGTAATTATTTATCAAGTTAATTGTGTTTAAATTTGATTTTTCTAGATGGCAAAGTAACATATTTCCAAGAACAGAAACTTCTGGATTTAAAAATTTTATTTTTTTCTTTCCTCATCTCTTATTAGTTGCATATATTTAAGCATAAAACATGCTAGGACTATATATCTTAGTAATTTATTTTATACAAATATTTCCCAAATAGTAGATACTTAGAATGTTAGGGATTTTAAAAAACACTCATCAATTAATTATTATGTGTTATAACTAGTTGATCCTAATAATCATCATAATTCTTACCTCATATTATCAAAATGATGATCAAACTTTATATTTAAAAAACTATTGCTTACATTTACCTACTGAAAATTTTCAGTCAGTAAATCCCCTCCCCCACCTAGATAATAATTTAATCCTTTTTAAAAATGAAGGGATAATTTTGACCACTTTTTCCAACTGATAGCATCACTCCAATGCTGGACTGGAGTTTCAATAAATAAATAAATAACTTTTTGTGTAGCAATACGGAGGATAAATGTTTTACCTTGTAGATCTTAAATCTGACAATCCTTTGATTAATGATTTAATTAAGTCTTTCAAAGTATTATCCATTTATCTATTCATTTATTGATTTAGTCATTCAAGAAATTAGGATTGAGATTCCAACATTTTTCAGTTTTTGGCTAGGTGCAAGGGATTCAATAAGAGAAGAAGAAGAGATTACATTCTGGTTTTGAACACTGTTATTTAAATCTTGGCGATTTGCATACAATGTAGCTCAGTTTTAAATTTTCTTAGAATAGTTAAATTATCCCACTTTATATACTTTATATTTATGTTCCTTCATATTCCTCCTAAATTATTATTTTTATTTTTAAGATTAATTTTCATCATATGCAAATGTGAACACCTAGCTGAGATATTTGTATGAGACAATAAATGATGGCTGGGTTTTTGAATTTTCAAATAATAATTACCAAAAAGAAAACTACCTTCTTTTATTTTAGACATTTTAGACCTAAAATACCCTGGTTTTTTGAAATGGTAGGAATGGTGATAGCGATTTGCTCACTGGTACACTGCTTTGTCACAGCCCATGCCTTCTAACTGACATTTTTCTTTATATTGAATTGATCATTTTTTTTAATGAAATAATTGGATTGACTGAATTTTCAATGAAAGTTTAAGTTAAATGTGTTATGTCAGTACCTATGGAGTGTTTTGCTCTCAGTTTGAATTCATTTGTTCTTCCCAAACAAGATAAAAAGAGATTATAAATGAGTGAGGGTAAAGCATCAAAATGGATGCAAGAAAATAAGATCAAAACAAGAATAGTAATGAAGAAGACTTACTGTGCCCTTACCTGGATAAAGGAACAATTGTTTAATGATAGTTTCTCCCACAAGGTGATCAATTGTAGGTTAACCAGTTTTTCAGAGTACTGGGAAAAATATTAGCAATTCTTCATTTAAAAGCTGCATTAGGAATATTATTGCCTAACCATGGACATTGAGTCACATTTATATTAATAGGTGACAATTACTACATCATCTCAAGTCTCGCTTTAGGGGTCATAGTCCTAAATATCTAGCTAATAATCACCAGACTCCTAATAGGAACTTAGGATCTCATTATCTCTCAAGGTAAATGAATCAGACCCAACAGAATTACATGTGTGGTTACTAATGTTTTACATCTGGAAATACTAATGAATATGAATCTCATGGAGCATCTTTCAGATTAGTGACCTTCCATCACTCATAGCAAGAAAATCATGGAAACCTTTACCTTCTCATATTCAGAGGGCTTGTAACAGGAGAATATAAGCATTATGGAGACTTTGTGGCTTGGAAAAACTCTGTGATAAACCTCAGCCTATCAAGTTCAGCTGCAAATTGGCAAGTACCTAATGTCTCAATTTTTGTAGCCCTGTTTTTGAAGAAATGAGATAAATATTAGTAGGCACACTAGAAAGCAAGAGTTTACATAATTATGATAAAGGATATAGTCCAGTACTCAGGACAAAGTCCCTACAGGGAAGAGAGTAGATGTGCTGCCCAGTGATCACACTGACCTGCCCATGGCTCCCCTAAAGTCAGCTTGTTTATTAGGTTATAATGTGAGGACAATTCTGGATTGAAGGAGCAGTGAGTCTCTTCATCGTCTAAGGTTAATCCATTACCCTCTAGAGGGCCATATCACTATTTAACTATGTTAATTGATCATGTAAAAATTGTTATGCACTATTTTAGAAAGTATAAATAAACTAGGGGATAAACACAGAAAAATTTTTCTGCCATCATGGAGCCTTAATATCTTTTTTTTCTGGGGTGGGGGTCAGGGTGGAGAGGTAGAGGAAAATATTTTAAATTATATAAGCAAAGAAATAAAATATTTTAGAAAGTGATAATTATAAAGAAAAGACAAATGGAGTGCATAAAAGAGATTGAATTATTTAAAGGGTGATCAAGGGATACCTATTCATTGTTATTTGAACAAAGGCATGATTTTTGAGGGAGTAAGCCATGCAGATTAATAAGATAAGAAATTTCCATGAAAGGGAATCCTCTGATAGACATCATGCCTGCCAGCTCTGTTCAAGGAATAGTGATAAATTATTGTGATGTTGGGTGGGCAGGTAGAGGGAAATTCTTAGTTAATGAGATTTCAGTATAACTCCCTCATCACTGGGATACACTAGCTGTGGTTCTTAGGAGAGAATTTTCACTTACACCACATGGACCAAACATGTTTTAACTCTGAATTTACTAACCAAGATAGTTGTTTCCCAACAGCTGCCTTCCTATACCTTCTGCAGTATATAGTTATTTTATCAGTTGTGTTCATTTCATAAGGTTATTAAAAGTTTAAGTAAGTAAAGAACACTATGAAAGTTGTGTACCTAGATGAAATGGCTATGGGCTATCTTCTTGCATTCTTATATAATCATTATGGTCTCTACAAAATTACATATTAGAAATAAGTCCATGTATGACAATTTTATCACCTTTCCTCCACAAATATGAAGATTGGGCAAAGTACATTTGATACCTTCATTCACCTAGACTCCACCTACTCTCATTTTTCATAAAATAAAATGTCGTTTACCTTTCTACACTCAGACGTTAGCATATGCATTCCATAAATAGTTGATAAAAATTTAACAGAGAAAGACAACCGATAAATATGACAACAATTAGAATGAAATAATAATTTTCTATTAACAGCATTCCAGGCACTTTTGGTAATACACTTTTCTGTGGAAGTCCTCAAATGCCTGGGTGATTGGGACATCAAACATATAAGAGTTTTATTATCCAACTATATTTTTTTCCTCAGTGGATTCAAGTATGAAAAATGAATTAATATAATGAAATTTGCATTGATTATATTTAAATCACATCAACAAAGATGTCCATATATGTGGGCACCCTCTAATCTTCATATCTAAGAAATAATTGGAGGCCTGTTTTTCTGCCCACACAGAGAATTCTCCACTATTTGTTCCTGCCGTTAGCATTTTTGCCTTGCTCTATTAATCAGTTATCTTAGACCTTTGCCGCCACCTTATCCCCTATCAAATTACTAATTGTTTCTGTACTATTGCTACCCCAGTATCAGTCTGGAATTCTTGTAAAGTTATTTACGACCCCAGGCACACTATGCTACCTGAGCCCGTGCATGAACATTCTGACCTTTGGCTATGTGAAAAAGAGAATAAAAACCATGTTGGGGTTCAGCTGACGAGAACTTCTTCAGCTGTTCTCCTCCTGACCTCTCTCAACCTCCATGTTCAGAGTAATTTCATTGCACCATCATGGGTTCTGCCAAACAGATCCCAGCAAGACTTTGCAGGATGGATTCCTGCACATATATTCATATATAATTATTGTACCTATTAAGGTAAGGAAAGCTTGAGGAAAGCTTGAGAATCTTCCTGTAAACTGACAGAATACAGCAGTGTCCTCATCATTTTTCTGACATTGTATCACCTCTCTTCTATCAGTTTGTGTGAGAGAATTAAAGGCCTGGTAGGAATTATGAAAGGGATAAGATCACATCCTCAACTATTGTAGAGGTCATAGATGACTTGAGAAAACACAAATCTTAGCTGAGGAAGACTGACAGCATGATGATATGAAGATAGACAGAAAAAAGAATTGTCCATTTTTCTCACTTAGAAGCTTGAGGAGGGTGTCTTTGACTAGATTAATTTGTGCTTTTGTTTTGCTTTAGTGGCCCTAGAGAGCAAAGTCTGTAGTGTTGGACCCTAGCTCTCCTGGGAATAGCCAGTCAACAGTCAAATGTACCTTATACATATGAATAGATGTTCAGCCATGGGCAATGTAAGATAATGCATATTAAAGCTTCATAGAATATCTCTTAACACCTTCCAAGATTAATAAAAATCCAAGGTGGGTTAAACATTCCGTGCTTCTCTGTGGGAAAGTAAATGAACCAACACCATGAAGGGGAATATGACCAGAAATATCAAGCAAATGTTATATGTATTTACCTGCTAGCCTATAAATCTCACCTTCAGGTATCTTCTGCTACTCATATATGCAGAAATACAAAATTTATTCATTTTAGCACAATTTAATAGCCATGAACTAAAAACAATCCAAAGGTCCTCCTAGTGGGAGCCTTGTTAAAGAACTCCCCATAATGAAGTGCTTCATAGCTCAAAAAGGAAAAGCAAATGTAAACTCTAGATACCTCTAAGGAAAAATCCCCAGTCATCCAATGAGGACAAAAAAGTGGAGAATAGGATATACAGGTTACCATTATCCATAATCTATGCAAGAGGGTGCAAAAATATATACACATCTGCTTATATTTTTAAAATAGAAACATTATAAAATGATTACTCAGATGCAGTTTTGTAGATTTCACTTGGAACCATGTAATTTTTGCAGGATTATAAAAATTAATGAACAATTCTCTAAATATAATTAAAAAAATGAAACAAACACATTTAACTGTCACAGAGGGAGTCAAGAAAATGCTTCAAATGACTTTAGTATATAATGATTTGATATATATGCTTATCAGGAAACAACCAAAGACATAAGGAACTGGAAAAAATACTTAACTACTTTCAGAAATTCATTTTTGCAGTGATTTTGTTCTAATTCTTATTCTGTCTCTGTTGATTGAGTTTTGCAGGATAAAGCCATTCAGTTATTATATTTGTTTTCAAATTGGAATTTGTTAGATTAGGTTAAGAAAAAAAAAAGATTAAAAGTTAGTCCTGAATTTTATTATAAAGTATTAACATGGACTCATTATTATATTCTATCACTAAAAGTATATACTTCTTTAGCTTTCTTCACTGATAAGCTCTAGGAACAGAATGAGAATGTCGACTATGATTCCAGTCTGTAAATATCATTTTGTAATAAACTGGCTCTTGGACAAGTAGTTGATCCCAGGTCTGTTGCAGGAAAAGTACAAGAAGATCATAGAATACCATAGAGTACCAGACAGATGTCAAGGAAGCTATCAACGATCACTTGTATCACATAGAAATGATTCTGGAGTGAAACTGGAGAGGCTCATGCTAGACAAACTTGGGGAAAATTGAACATCCATAAGTATAAACACATGAGTGAATAGAAACACAAGTGCATTTGAATTAGCCATTTAGAATGATGTAAAAATAATAAGGATAACAAAAACAACAATAGCAGCAACAACCAGTTCAATAGACTCCTTTGGCAGGTGCTAGAAAACCAACTCATTATTTTTAAAACTAGTATATAGGGGTAAAAATTAAGCATTCTCCTTCCATTTCTATGTGGACTCTACCTCATGGTAAAGTCAAAGTTTAACAGAGTTTTCTTTATAGTGGTATTGAAGATTATATACAAAGAAGGAATGCTACAATTGGAATGTCAACAATTTACAATTCTAAATGAAATAGAATCTGAGCAATGATCTTCAGTGGTTATTAATATCACAAAATGAGGCAGCTATACAGTATGTACCTCTTGGTAGACATACTCATTAACTATGACTTAGTCTTGATAAAGATCAAATTTGAAGCTTGTGGTGGTTTGGAGTTGCTTGCATTCCAGATAATCATGTTCTTACACTTAATCCAATCCTGTGGCTGTGAACCCATTGAATGTATGACTTTTTGATGAGCTTACTTCAGTTAAGGTGGGGCCCACCTCAAGCAGTTTGGCTCTTAATCCTATTAATAGAGTCCTTTACAAAAGAACAAAATTCATACAAAATAATAATAATGAAAAAAAAAAATCACAGAGAGACCACAAGAAGCTGAAAACAGAACCCAGAAGAGAATGGAGAGACCAGAACAAGCAGCTATGTGCCTTGACATATGATGATCTAGTCCCAAGGATTGCCAGAAGCCAGCCCCAGAATGACACTGTGGGGAGAAAGCATCACTTTAATGATGCCTTGACCATGAGCTAATATATTTTGATTAAGACAAACTATTGCATGGTATTTGTTTGAGCAGCCAAGGAAACTAAAATAAAGCCCATCAAAAGAACTATTTTTGATGATATAAATAATTTCTTCTTCCTCTGTACAATTCAATAGCTACTAGACACATGTAGCATTCAAGCACTTGAAATTGGTCTACTAGGAATGAGGAATTGATGAGTCTGTACCCATAAGTCTATACTTTCTAAAGGAACAGACAATATGTATCAATTAAAACACTATTAGGCAACAAATTAAAAAAAAGAAAATGATGTTGAGCAGATGGAAAGTGACAGAATAGGGAAAAATTATTTGTACCATAAGTTTCTGTGATATAATGAAGAACATTGCTTGTATTGGCCCCACTTCTTGGGGTTGTCATCTCCAAATCTTTGGAATTTTCTGTGATAGCAGAGTTTTTTGTTGTTCAAGTTGAGCACAGGAGCCAAACCTGTAGACTTAGGGTGGAGCCTGGCCACATCAAAAGACCAAATATATAATAAAGGGGATGGGCCTTTGAGCCACAGCATATCAACCCAACTCACTGCCCTTGGAGGGCAGGGGACCTGCAGATTGACATCAAACTCATGGAGATTGATTCTATCAATCATTCCTACATAATGAGACCCAATATAAACTCAGGTCATTTGAAGCTCCTATGAGTTTTCATGATCAAGAAAATAGATCTCTATGCCAGGAGGGTTCCACGTTCTGACCTCATGTGGAAAGGACTCCACATGAGCTTCCGTTTGAAAGCATCCCTGACCTCACCCAATACTTCTCTTATTTTGCCTTCTTATTTGTATCCTTCTACTGTAAAAAAATATAACCTTAAGTATAGTACTTTCCATGAGTTCTGTAATTCTTTCTAACAAATTATCAAACTGCAGGGCGTTAGATGAACCCTTAAACTTGTAGCCATTTGGTCAGAAGTGTGGTTGGCCTGGGTCCCCAAACTTGCAAGTGGTGCCTGAAAGACAGTCTTATAGAGGATTGATCTTAACCACAGGAGTCTGGCCTAACTCTTGTTAGTGATAGAATTAATTGAATTGAGATGCTGCAGTAGTTGCAGGCGGTGTTTTGGAATTTGCTAACAGAAGTTTCTGATACTATTATAGTATAATAGAAATAATTTCTGTTCAAAATGCATGGAAATAACTAAAATTTTAAAAAGCAAATATAAAATCATGTAAAAAATTTTAAAAAGGCATATAATTACGATATTATAATAAAACACTTAAAAGATATATAATCTCAGAATTGATCAAGGAAATATAAATTGAAGGAATATGATGACTCTTCACTGGCAAACAATTAGGAAATTTGCGTACAGCTCCGGTTCCAAAGTGTATGGTAAGATTACATTTTAATATACTTCTTGAGATATAATTTAAGTTACCCTGTTGGAAAGGCAATGTGATGTTATCTTCCAATGTGAAAAAATGCTTAAGTCTAGACCCAATCACTTTCACAATTCATGAAAATCACAAAAATGTATACACAAAGATGTGTGTGATATACAAAACTAGTGGTATATTAGGTATTTTATACAACCCTGATCTTAAGAATGAAGAAAGAGACACCCCAAAAATCATTAAGTGGAGAATGTTCAGTTGTCTTACAGCATATTAAAATATATATGTATATATATATATTAAATAATACTTAAAATAATGACACAAGTCTATACTTTTTGTCTATATAATGGATAAAATGACAAGCTATTAATATACCTTGGAAGCATATCCCTCATATGGATGTTCTTTTACATTAATTACTTGTTCATACCATCACTTTTTAAATTATTTGTTTTTCATTTATAGAGGGATTTATGTTAGAATTCTATAATTGGTCACCAGATTTTCTGAAGGGAGTGAGAGAGAATAGGACATTGCAATTGTTCTGCATGATGTTGCAATGATGGATGCAAGCCATTATACATTTTGTCAAAACCTATAAGATTGTGTGGTGCAAAATGTAATCCATAATGTAGACTGTAGACCATGCATATTATCAATGCTTCAATGTGTGTTCATCAATTTTAACAAATGTACCATACTAATAAAAATGTTGTTAATGTGGCAAATTGTGGGAGGGAAAACGATAGGGTAGATGGGAATCCCTATATTTTTTATGTAACATTTATGAACTCTAAAGCTCCTTTAAAATAAAGAAATCTATAACATTTTATATATTTTTGGTAAAAAATTTGTCCCAATTGCTCTCAAAATTTTTCAGCATTGATTTAATGATTTTATTGCCCAAACATTGTTATTTTCATTATCCTAAGTATTCAAAAACTGTTTTGTGTTGTTGTTTTTTACAAATCAATTTAATTTATATATATTTAATACATAAATCTATCCAAAGTGTACAATCAATGGTATTTGGTATAATCTCATAGTAGATTGATCACTTCAATTATTTTAGAGCATTTTACTTCTTCCAGTAATAATGATAATAATAATAATAAGAAGAAATAAAAAACAAAACCCATAACTGCTCAATCTCTCTGATACCCCTGCCATACATAGCATTTTTTCTGTTTCCTTCTTGTCAGTTTATTTGTATTTATATTTTATAAAAACAGTCTTATATACGCAATATCACCCTTATTTATATTTTACATGAGGTTTCACTATGTTATACAGTTCAATTTTTCATTTTTTAGCTTTTCTTCTAGTAATATATGTGTCCTTAGACTTTCCCTTTCAACCACTGTCATACCATATAATAGCACTACTATTCACAAGCACCATGATGTGCTCCCACCTTTCCAATCTTTTCCAAAGATTTACAGACAACATTTTTATCAACTCTGCACAGATTAATCAAATTTCCATTCTCTATCCTCCTCCTATTTTTTGGTGACCTATATTCTAATTATTAACTCCATGAGTTTGCATATTATATTTAGTTCATAATAGTGCAGTCATATGAGCTATTTGTCTTTTTGTGTCTGGCTTGCTTCACTCAACATAATGTTCTCCAGGTTCATCCATGTTGTCATATGCTTCACAACTTCATTTATTTTTACTGCTGCATACATTTCCATCTTGTGAATAAACCACAATTTGTTTATCTATTCTTCAATTGAAGGACACCTGGATTGTTTTCACTGTTTGGCAATCATGAATAATGCTGCTATGAATACCTGTGTGCAGATGTCAATTCGTATCACTAATCTTATTCTGGATATATACCTAGTAATATATACCCATGATATGGCCAGAATTTCTTAGGAATTGCCAAAAAGTCCTCCACAGTGGCTGTACCACCAAGAGTGAATAAGAATTCCTATCTCTCCACATCCTTTTCAGCATTTACACTTTCTGACTTTTTAATAATGTCCAGTCTAATAGGTCTGAATTGATATCACATTGTAGTTTTGAATTGCATTTCCCTAATCATTAGTGATTTTGAACATTTTTTTCCATGTTTTTCCCATTTGCATTTCTTCTTTGGACAGATATCTATTCAAGTCTTTTGCCCATTTTTTAAATTGGGTAGTTTGTATGTTTATGGTTGAATTGTATGATCTCTTTATATATCATGGATGTTAAACCCTTATCAGATATGTGATTACAAATTATTTTCTCCCAATTAGTTGGCCACCTTTTCAACCTTTTGACAAATTCCTTTGAGGTGCAAAAGTATTTAATTTTGAGGAAGTCTCATTTACATAATTTTTCTTCTGTTTCATGTGCTTTGGGTGTAAAGTTTAAGAAACTACCACCTACAACAAGATCTTGAAGATGTTATCCTATATTTTCTTCTAGGAGTTTTATGGCTATAAGTTTCTTCTAGCAGTTTTGTACCATTTTTGGATACTTGGGGTCCATTACCCTTCCAAATAAATTTGATTATTGGCTTTTCCATTTCTGCCAAAAAGACTGGTGGGATTTTTATTGGGATTGCATTGAATCCATAAATCAGTTTGGGTATACTTGACATCTTAATGATAGTTTTCCAATCCATGAACGTGGGATGTCCTTCCATTTCTTTAAGTTTTCTTTGGTTTATTTTAGCAATTTTTTATAGTTTTCTAAATTCAGGTCCTTTATTTCCTTGGTTAAGATTATTCCTGATATTTGATTTTTTTAGTTGCTATTATTTATGGAGTTTTTTTTTTTATTTCCTCAGATTGAGTCAGCTTGTGGGAAGATGGCATTGAATGAGGGAGGCAGGCCTCAACGCAGTCACAAAATTATGAAAATCAATCAGTGTAACATATCACACTTATAAATCAAAGAAGAAAAATCACATGACCATCTCAATTGACACAAAAAAGTCATTTGACATAATACAGCATCATTTCATGATAAAAACACTCTGAAAGATAGGAATTGAATTATATTTTCTCAACATTATAAAACATGTTTCTCAACATGAAAATCCCACAACTAATGTTGTACTTTATGGTGAGAGAATGAAAGCTTTCTTGCTGATGATGAGAACAGGACAAGGATGCCCACTATTACCACTAATGTTCAATATAACTGTAGAGGTTCTAGCTAAAACAATCAGTTAAGAAAAAGAAATAAAAGCACCCAAATAAAATAAAACCTTCACTATTTTTAGATGATGTGATTCTATACCTAGAAAGTCCTGAAAAATCTACAACAAAGCTATTAGAGCTAATAAACAAGTTCATCTGAGTGGCAGGATCCAAGAGTACTATGTACAAATCAGTAGTATTTCTATACAATAGTAAAGAGAAATCTGAGGAGGAATTTTAAAAAACCCTTTACTTTAGTGAATAAATGAGTCAAATATTTAGGAATAAACTTAAGCTATGACATAAAGGACCTGTATTCAGAAAACTATAAAACATTGCTAAAAGAAACTGAAGAAGAGTTAAATAAATAGAAGAACATTCCATGTTATACTCAAACTGATTTACACATTCAACACAAACTCATTAAAAATTGCAGCAACGTTTTTTTTTGCAGAAATGGAAAAGTCCATTATCAAATTTATTTGGAAGGGTAAGGGTCACCAAAGAGCCAAAAATGTCTGACAAAAAAGAAGAACAAAGTTGGTGGACTCTCACTTCCTGAATTTATAGCATATTACTTAGCTACAGAGGTAAAAAAAAAAAAAAAAAAAAAAAAAGAGCATGGTACTGGCATAAAGACAGACAAATTAATTAACCAATGGAACTGAATCAAGAACTGAGAAATAGACCTTCACATCATGTGATTTTTGAAAAAGCAGCCAAGACATCCCAACTGGGCCAGAAGAGCGTATTCAACAAATGATGCTGGGAGTATTGGATAACTATTTCCAAAAGAAAGAAAGAGGACCCCTTTCTCACTCCTTATACAAAAATCAGCTAAAATAGATCAAGGACCTAAATATGAAAGTGACAGCCATAAAACTTCTAGAAGAAAATGTAGGAAAATATCTTCAAGATCTTGTGGTAGGTGGTAGTTTCACCTTACATTCAAATCATCAGAAACAAAAGGAAAAATAAATGGAGAAATAAGAACACTCCTTCACTGTTTGCAGTAATGTAGAATGGTGCAGCAACTGTGGAAAACTTTTGGTGGTTCCTCGGGAAGCTAAAATTAGCACTGCCATATGATACAGCAATCCCTCTACTGGAATATATCCCAGAGGAACTGAAAACAGGGATGCAAACAGACATTTTCACATCAATGTTCATAGCAGCATTATACATAATTGCCAAAAGATGGAAACAATCCAAGTGTCCATCAACTGCTGAATGGATAAACAAAATGGGATATATACATATGATGGAATACTTTAAGAAGAAAAAATTGGGACACATATGACAACATGGATGAACTTTGGAGATATGCTGGGTGAAGTAAGCCAGCCAAAAAAGGACAAATATTGTGTTGTCTCACCAATATGAGTTAAATACAAAGAATAAACACATGGAGTTAAAATCTAGAGTATAAGTTACTAGGAAATAGGATCAGGACTGAGAAGTGGTAATGATGCTTAATGTATGTAGAATGTTTAGCTTGATAGTAAAATTGTGTAAATGGATATATTTGATGGTAACACATTTTATTTACTATAACTAACACTGTTGATTTATAAATGTGGTTGTGGCTGAAAGAGTTTGTTGAGAGATAGAAATGTCATTTGAGAAAGGTGGAGAACAATCTAGGGACTGTATAACAGAGTGAATTTGATGGCGGATGAGAATTATAGTTAGTTGCACAAATACAAGAATGTTCTATGTCACTATTACAAGGTGGAAAGATTATGATGATACATGGGCAAAATGCAATTCATCTAAATTATGGAGTATAATTAACAGCAATATTGTAATATTCTTGCATCAATGTCAAAGAAGGTACTATATAAATGCTAAGGGTCAATAATACGTGTGTATAAGAATTTTTCTATTGGACCAAGGAATGGGTTCTAAAATTTCCTGAGTCAATGACAACACAAGTTTGTGATGAAACCATGAGCCACTAAGTATACACTATGGATGGATTGTGCAAGGCACAGAACTTTATAACACAGGCAAGCATGTGGTGGATGATAGACTGGTTAACAGTACAAATATGAGTGCATTCTCTCATAAACTATAACAAATTTACAATACTAACACATGATGCTAATAACTGGGGCTTTATGTGAAAATTCTCCTGTTATAAGCTATAGACCATATTTAGCAGTAATATTTTGTGGATATTCTTTCATAATCTGTTACAAATATTCCACAACAATGCTAGATGTGGTGGAGCAGTGAGGTATTGGATTTCTGCATTTTATCCATGATTGTTCTGTAAACTCACAAATTCTCTAATAAATAAAATTTAATAATTTTATGGAAACATAACATACACATGTACATTTCCTGTACATCTCTGTTCCACCTTTTTTTTTTGCCTCATTATCATTTATATCTTTGTACATTATTTATCTAAAACATAAGTTTATTATTATTGTTGTAGGCCTTTACAGTTTAGCCATTGATAAAAGTGTAGGAAGCATAAGTTGGAGTTACATACCAAACAATCCACTACAAAAGTACTGACATATATAATTACCCAATTGGTTAACTTTACCATAGGTCCTTATTTCTTTATGCTACTGTGAAGTACTCTCTATTGCCATTCTTTGCACTCTGAAGAATGCCCTTTAGTGCTGCTTGTAGGGCATGTCTAATGGTGATGAACTCCCTCAGCTTTTGTTTATTTGAGAATGTGTAAATCTCTCTCCTCATTTTGAAAGAAAGTCTCATGGGATATTAAAATTCTTGGTCAACAGTTGTTTACTTTCAGCACTTTAAGTATTTCAATGCACAGCCTTCTTACCCCCAGGGTTTCTGATGAGAAATCGACATTAAATCTAATCGAGACTTCCTTTTACATAACACATTGCTTTTTTCTTGCAGATTTCAGAACGCATTCCTTGTCTTTCCCGTTTGGTAGTATGATTGATATATGATGGTTATATTTTTCTTCTAGTTTAACCTGTTTGTTGTTCTCTTGGCTTCTTAGATGTGCATATTTATGTGTTTTGCTATGTTTGGGAAGTACTCTGTCAATATTTTTAGAACATTTCTTCTCAACTTTCTCACTTTCTTCTCCTTCTTGGCTTTGCTTAATGTGGATATTGGTATGCTTGATGGCATCCCAGAGGTATCTTAGACTATTTTCACTTTTTGTCATTCTTTTCTTTCTGCTCCTCAGCCTGACTCATTTTAAGTGTCTTGTCTTCAAGTTCACTTATTCTTTATTATGGCAGCTCCAAATGGTTCTTGAATCCCTCCTGGGCAAATTTTTAAATCAGTTAATTTGGACTTCAACTCTAGTAACTCTGTTTTCTTCCTTTTTAAAATTTCTATGTACTTAAGATTCTCATGTTGCTCATTCATTAATTTCCTGATATCTTTTAGCTCTTTCTCTATATTTTACTTCATGTCCTGAGCATTCATAAAATAATTTTTAAAGGCTTTGTTATGATATATCCATATTCTTGTCTTCTTCATTGATGTTTTCTCAATTTTTATCCTCTACCTGTGGATGGTCCATCATTTTCTGTCTCCCTGTTTGTCTACTACCCTTTTCTTGCACACTGTATATTTTAATATTTTAAAATGTTAACTATGGGTTTTATTTCCTGATAGACCAATTTCTTGATTTTGTAACAATCTGGTGATGAGGCAGAGATTTTCTTGAGCTTCAGCTCTCCTATAAGTAAGTTCTTCCCAAAGTGAATGCTGTATTCAGGGGTTTCCCTGCTTATCTTGGCCTTTATCTTGTCCTGGCATTTTGCATGTCAGTTGCTTTGTATCTCCTCTGTTACAAAAGCTTGGTTGTTCCCTTTGTTTTCTACAAGACACACCTCCCACTGCTGGGTGTTTGAAGCTTGCAGGACTTTGCCCAAGACTTTCAAATTCTATAGTTTCTTACACTCTTTTCACCATCTCAAGTTGATTTTATCTGGAGTGCATATTTTGAGAAGAATGTCATTCCAGAGAGTACTTTCCCAAAGTAGACTTTTCCAGCCAAAACAGGGCCAGAATTGACGTACAATGCTTTGCAGACCAGCTCCACATCCCCTGAAGATGCCAAGAATTTCATGCATGGCTCCCTAAAGTGTAATTTTCTTGGCTTGTCCAGCAAATGTGGCCCTTCAATTAACTGTCTCCCACAGCCTTGAGGAAGTGTAGTGTCTTAGATCTCTACTGCTGCTGCCCCTGTCTATGTCAGTTTGAAACCATGGCAGCTACTTCCCTTGTGCAGGTGGGTTGATGAAATAGCTGTCACCACACTTGCCTGGGGCTGGTCAAAATAATGGCCATATTCATACACTAGTCTCCAGAGATCTAATATCATCAACCAAAAGCCAAGATTAATGATCAAGATGCCTACCCCTTGTTTTGCAGAAGAGAATTTTTACATCCTTATCTGTCACCACTGATCTAGCTAGGTGCCACTTCCCTTGGTGGCTTGTTGACACAGAGGGGAATAGGCACAGGTAGCAGCTGTGTAGTGATAGCTATATACTGCCCCTTACCATACTTTATCAGTCTTTTCCTCCTGCTCTTGCCTGGCATCTGTACAGTGTTATTCTGGCAATTTGATTTTCAAATTATTCATTTCGGACAGCTCAACCTGTTTAATAGTTGTTATCGTGAAAGGACTGAATTCTGGGGCTCTTGTTCAGAGGGGGTGGACCACCTTCCTCAAGGATTAGGAAGGTTAAGTTCAGCACCCCATAGGTTTGAGAGGGGTGGACCTGTTCCCAATGGATTAGGGAGTGCCAGGTGGTCAACTCATTGCTCTTAGAAGGTTGAGCCTGTATGCCAAAGTTTAGGGTTAATGTTGTCTTCACTTTGCTGTACTAGGGGGATGAACACTCTAACCCAAAGATTGAGTAAGATGTGGCAATCACCCCAATGCACTTGGAGGGTGAGATCTAGAGTTTGATCAACACCCAGATACTTGATGAAGTTGGAACCAAGAAAATAGCCACTGTGCAAACCTGTGGAAGGGAAGTAAATGGTGAAAATACTATTGGAAACTGGGGGAAAGGCGATCACTGTTTTAAAGTTCCAGAGAACTTAGCAAATTACTCCTAATGTTATATGGAAGGCAGAATTTGAAAATAGTGACCGTGGGCATTTAGCTGAAGATCTTTCCAAAGTAAACTCTGGTGTCTCCTTGCAGCTTATAGTAAAATGCTAGAAAAGAGCGATAAGCTAAGAACTGAATTGTTGGGCACAATGAAACCAGAATCTGATTCAGGAATTTCCAAGCCTCTAGAAATCAAGCCCCCAGATGTTAATGCCCTATTTGTGGAATTAACTAAATGTGGAACTTGTAAATCAGGATCAGAAATGTAGTTGTCCAGGAAAGACTTGTGCAAAGTCTTGCTGTCTGATGGCTTGGACCCCTGCTTCTTGCATGCTAAACCAACAAATTTTTTGAGATACCTGTATGAACAAATACACTGTCAGCTTGGACTAAAAGGGACATTTAGGGGAAAGAAGGAAGGGGAAACAGCTTTAAGAGGAAAACCATGGAAGCTGAGATCTAGAATTAAGACATCACCTTGGGCCAAGAGAAGAACCCCACCCATGTGTACAGAGAGGGTGGCTTTTCCTTGGCAGTTGAAGAGGGTGGATTTTCCCACCTGATGCTCATGGAAAGTTTTGCTTCTGCAGGGTATAGAGAGGGTGAGGCACATTCCCCAAAGATTAGGGAGATTAAGGTCACACCCAATTGGTCTGAGAGAGGTGGGCCTGTGCCCTATGGATTAGGGAAGGCCAGGTTACCAACTTGTTATTCTGAGAAGGTTGGGCCTGTATGCCAAAGAATAGGGGGAATGTTATCTTCACTTCACTGTAGTAGGGTGGTTAAGACTCTAACCAAAAGATTGGGTAGATTGTGGTCATCTCCCCTAGGCTTTTGGAGGATTAGGTCAGGAGCATGGTCACCACCCAGATGCATGTTGAGGGTGGGACAAAGAAAATGGCCATTGGGCAAGCCTATAGAATGGATGGTTCCCCAGGAGGCCTGAGGGAAAGGAAACCATCATCTTGAGACTGACTCAGACATTGAAATCTAATGGACTATGCCCTGAACATTTATAGAGCAGTTCTGAACCCATGACTCATGTTCCCCTCCTAATTTCTCTTTATGGTAATGCAAATGTTTATCCTTTGTCTGTCCATTTATTTATTGGAAGCAGATAAGTGGTTTTGTAAGTTTTGGAGGTATACAACCAGACTGGATTTTGCCTCAAGACAAACTGCATTTCTTTAAACGGATTGTGATATAATTTTGTACTTAGTATTGTACTGAAATAAGTGTTTTGAATATTGTAATGTCTTTTTAGAGTTTAGTGGGTGGAGTGTAGCAGTTTGGTATTATTTATTAATTCCAAAAATAGATATTGGATTATGTTTATAAACTGGTCTGTTCCTTTGGGAATATCAGATTGTATTGGATTCAGATGTTTCACTTTTGCTTGATTTAATTATGATTAAAAATTTGATTGGACCTCATCAGTAGGATGTTGAGTCCCCGCCCACCAAAGGGGAAGGACTCAGAGAAAACTACAAGGCAGAGGGATTAGAGTTATTTTTTTGCTGCTGGAAACCCGGGAAGTAAACACAAAGAAGAAGAAAACAGATGAATAGAGACAGCTCCATAGATATGGCAGAGGCCACAGGAAGCAAGGGAGCCTGGTAATCTACAGCTGACCTTGTGGAGAGACCAAAGTACCTGGGTCCAGAGAGGATTGAGCCCCAGGAGAGAGAAGAGACTTATCCCAGCCTACAGCTGATATTGGAAGGAGCTTGTACCACAGAGCCTTAAGTATGCTCCATGAATATGAAAAACAATTTCTTTTTGTTACCAACTCCTGTTGCATTACCTCCTGTCCTTCATTCAAAGCCTAGTGCCTTTTGGGTTGCTCCTTACAATCAACTAACTGTGGAAGAGCAAACTTGATCATAGTTTATAGATGGGGCTTTAACCACTCTAAAGTGGAAAGATGCAGCAGTGTGCCATTGTTCAGGGATTATCCTAGAGGAGAATAGTGAAGGAATTTTTTTCCAGGGGGCAGAAGCCCAAGTATTATATTTGAATGTCTACTCTCTCTAGAATGAGTGGGCCCAGATGTATGTATCTACACTAGTGAATGGGAACTGGTTAATGGTTTTAATAAAGGTCAAGAACTTGAAATAAACAAGATTGGAACATTGGTGAGAATAAATTTTGTTTAAGAGTTATGTGGATGTACCATTCAGAATAGGCACAGGATTTGAAGATATTTGCATTTCCTCCAAAGGGAATCTATCAATAATCAGTTGGGCAAAATGACATGCTTTATGGCAATTCAACTTTAAATCCCAGATACCCTAGTGCTTATTCAATAGGCCCAGGAACAAAGTGGCCACAGTGGTACAGATGAAGACTCCTCATGACCTAAACAGCCTGGACTTTCCCTACCAAGTCTGACCTGGCTACCTGTATTGCCAAGTGGTTAATCACAAAATACAAAGACCAATACTGAGTCCTGATATGGCACCTTATCCAAAAGGACCAAATTGGAATCTAGTGGCAGGTTAATTACATATGACCTTTTCCATCATGGAAGGGAATTAAACATATTAAGTGTGGAGGCAAGCTGAGAGAGCTGAGCTGAGCTACCAGGTGTTCAAAGTAGTCACTGAAGATAACTAAGCAAAATGGTAGTACCATTCCACCCTTTAATCACTTACTGGGATAGTATAAACAAGAGGATAGAATAGAGAAAGTGACAGTGAACCCGTTGTTCCCTTTCTCTCCAAGGAACAGCTGCTTGAGGCAAAAATGAGGTCATTCAGCACAGATATGGAGGAAATCTCTATGCCAAATAAGCCTAGACAAAAGATTCCTGCCTTTTTATGAACCCGGGACATTGACCTGTTGTACCTCATAGTGGAAAGGTATTTCACACTGAACCAGGGTAAGGAAGGGTGTCTTCAAGCTCTCTTCCTCCTTCCCCCAATAAGGAGACCTCAACAGTAGCACATGAATAAGATGTCTGTTCTGAGCCCCTTGTATGGAGGCTTCTGAAAATAAGATACTGGGCTAGTAATTCAGATATGGGTGAGATCATGAACAGCCAGGGATCCTGAGTCATTGAATGCAAATTAACCACAGACATTGAGCAACAAGTATTACATGGAGAGGTCATCTTTCTTCTGTGTGGTCTGTCAGATAAAGTCTTTGCAATTGCCTATGGCTTGTCTGTAAAATCACACATAGCTTTTTGTCCCGAAGCCAGATTCCTCAATTTGTCCTCACAAGAAAAGGTATATATTGTGGATATAGATTGCTTTTCTCACTTGTAATGCTTCTTCCAGTATCTCCATCCCTAGACTCACAAAATGATGATTCTATTATCAGGCTTTCTAACAGTATTGTATATGTTCAAGAAATACAATTGCCAGAAAAGAAAGTGCAGCGATTGGTTCATATTTATGAAATCAACTGATATTTCCATGTTCTTCATCTCCTAGAAGTAGTATTCCTAATCAAAATTGGGATAGCTTATTTAAATGATTCAAGTACTGTATGATTGTACTATTATGAACTAAATATTCTGTGTAAGCTCGTGGAATTAATAATTGGTATATAGGTCACCAGAAAATAGGAGGGTAGAGAATGGAAAGCTGAGGGTTAAAATGTGAAGAATTGTTAAAAAGTTTGTTTGTAAGTCTTTGAAAATCTATAGAAATGGTTAAAGCATGTCATGATGTTTGTAACTAGCACTGCTATTGTATGGGTAGGACAGTTGTTGGGAAAGGAAATTCTAAGGCCATGTATATGACTAGAAGGAAAGGTAAAAACTGTAACATGGAACTGTTTAAGACAGTAAAACCTCATGCAAAATACAAATAAGGGGGTGTATTGCCCATAAAAGACTGTTTTTACAAAATATAAATACAAATATACTAAAGGTAATGAAAAAGAATAGCAGCTATGTATGCCAGGTAAGGTATAGAGAGATTTAGAGTGATGGGATTTTTTGTTTGTTTTTTGTTTATTATTATTGGAATAAAGAAAATGCTGTCTGAGCGATTGGGGTGATGAATGTACAAACATGTGATTACACCGAATACCACTGATTGTACTCTTTGGATGGATTTATGCTTTATTAATGTGTATCAATAAAAGTGAAAAAATGCTTAAGAAAAGAAAAATATGAATGTACAAAGTAGATTCGAGAAAAGGAAATGAAATAGCTGCATGTATTGCAGGGGAAGCTTAGAGAGATTGAGAGGTGAAATTTAAGGGGTACAGTTATTTGTGTGTCTTTTTTATTATTACTATTAAGATTGGAATAATCGGCATACTTTAATGGTGATTGAATTGATGAATATACAACTATGTGAATATACCAAATACCATTTATTGTACACGTTGGAAAAATTATATGCTTTATTAATATGTATCAATAAAACTGTTTAAAATTTAAAAAAAAAAAGAAGAAGGCATAATTATCTTCTCTGCAGTAAGCATTTTCAAGAAAAGGAAGCTAATGCTACCTCTTTGTTCTAGGAGAGGAGATGGAGTATAATGTAAACAAATTAAAGACAGGGGAATTAATTCCCTGGAGGGCTCAAAACTTTAGCTTATGTCTTAGGTATTAGTCAGGGTTCTCTCAGGAAACAGAATCAACAGGAGATATCTGTCAATAATATGAGATTTTGTAAGAGTCTCTCACGCAACCGTGGGGATGCACAAGTCCAGGTTCTGCAGACAGGCTGCAAGCCAGGGGCTCTGATGAAAGTCTGATGAAAGGTCCTTGATGAGTTTCTGGGAGAAGTTGGCTGTCCATACACGAGCTGCGAAATACTCTCTGAATGTTGAAATCACTTCCCCTTGAGGTAATGTTTCAGGCGTTTGCGGGGCACTACGCCCCACCTTCTT
>JAKSZT010051471.1:0-22648 GCA_026826555.1 Tolypeutes matacus
AGGCCCTCTCCATTCCCTGGGATGGCCATTGCCCATCGTTGTCTCCTCACCAGGTGACTTGGATGAGTCCATTGAGCTGTAGGATAGGAGTTGCAGCTCCACCTAGATTTCATGCACACCTGGCACATAGGTAGGTGGGAGGCTCCTATACTTTTGATGTAACTTTTATATAATCTAAAACTTCTCTAAAAATAAAGATTATTATGATTTAAAAAATAAAGTCAATGGAAAATAACAACAATAACAACAAAAAAAGATAAAAAAAAAAAGAGCAGTTTTCTAGTCAAACATTTGAGGAAAAATAAAATAGGTAATTTTAAATACTTTGAAGAAAATTTGAATTCTTGGGAGAATTGGTTTGCCTGAAAGAATAAACTCTGGAATTTAATCCTAATCCTCAGAAGGTTGTACAGAGTTTTTGACATGATAAACTAATCCTGAGAGAAAAGCAAAGATTATGCCAACAAATAATTGTTGTCTAATATTCCCCTAACTTGTAGACTAGAATTTCATTTGCAAAGGCCAGTCCTCATTGTTTGTAAATGTCTAAGTTGGCTATTCTGAAGAGTTACGAAACACAAAATTAGAAAAACCTTCTTTTAGTTAGGTAGCATTTGAAACATTTGCACGTTTTTTACTGTATTTCTATAAAGATACCTTAAAAATATATAATTAAGTGTAAATGAAAGAAAGAAAATATAGTGAATGATAAAAAAATAGATAAAATAATATAGAGAATGAAATAGGTGGAGATAGATAAAAAATAGATATTGATATAAAAATTACTGAAGTACCAAAAGATTCTTAAAAGAACTTGCCTTCTTTTAAAATCCTGAACTATTTGCAATTTAAAGATACTGATTTTCAATTTAAAAGTATAAAAATGTTTAACTGGTTTGTGAATTTTCGGTTTCCATTGCACTATTTCTCATTACGGAAAAGTACTAAATGCAAATATATTTGTATTTATATTAGTAAAGTACAAGAGATCCTTTTAATTGTATCAGTTAGTATACTTTTCAGCTCTGACATTCTCAGAGTGTTTTCTAAGTTTTAATTGGAACATCTTTCTAAAAAAACCACAATGTGTTTGATTGAAACGATAACCAAATTGTCCTGCTTACAGATCAGTAGATTTAGGGAATATAAACTTTCGGTTTAGGGACTGAACAGTTACTACAGCTGGTGGCCCTGATTGAAAGACGACTATGATGGAATCACCACACCATTGTGATTCACACAATTAGTGAAGAAAATGGGCAGTATATGTATTTCTATTAATATTTTATTAACATGTGTGATAATTTGCATGTATCCAAAGATGTGCTTCTCTATTTTGAATAAATTATAATTTTATTCCATATAAATATTCCAATGTACCAGATTTTAGCATTCTAAAATGTCTTCTAGACAGCACAATTTCTTGATAATTATTCAAAATCTGGAAATTAGAGATTGTATTTACACAAATAATACACATCATTTTTTTTCTTAATTAACTAGTTATTCACCATCAGTAAATACCCTGTTTATCCATAAGTTGTTTAACATAATTATGAGGTCAGTTTTATCAAAATAGGTCTCCAAACCTGTAAAGTTAATAAATGCCTTTGTTTCTCTTCTTTTTTGGTAGATATTTGAGAGCTTCTAAAAATGGAGGTATTCTTTCCACAATAACATCACCTTAAATATTCATAAGTATATTAAATAGATAAAATACTGCAGACTGCCTTGAGTTGAAGTCATTAAGTATTTGAAACATCAGTTTCTTACTTGTAATTATTTATCAAGTTAATTGTGTTTAAATTTGATTTTTCTAGATGGCAAAGTAACATATTTCCAAGAACAGAAACTTCTGGATTTAAAAATTTTATTTTTTTCTTTCCTCATCTCTTATTAGTTGCATATATTTAAGCATAAAACATGCTAGGACTATATATCTTAGTAATTTATTTTATACAAATATTTCCCAAATAGTAGATACTTAGAATGTTAGGGATTTTAAAAAACACTCATCAATTAATTATTATGTGTTATAACTAGTTGATCCTAATAATCATCATAATTCTTACCTCATATTATCAAAATGATGATCAAACTTTATATTTAAAAAACTATTGCTTACATTTACCTACTGAAAATTTTCAGTCAGTAAATCCCCTCCCCCACCTAGATAATAATTTAATCCTTTTTAAAAATGAAGGGATAATTTTGACCACTTTTTCCAACTGATAGCATCACTCCAATGCTGGACTGGAGTTTCAATAAATAAATAAATAACTTTTTGTGTAGCAATACGGAGGATAAATGTTTTACCTTGTAGATCTTAAATCTGACAATCCTTTGATTAATGATTTAATTAAGTCTTTCAAAGTATTATCCATTTATCTATTCATTTATTGATTTAGTCATTCAAGAAATTAGGATTGAGATTCCAACATTTTTCAGTTTTTGGCTAGGTGCAAGGGATTCAATAAGAGAAGAAGAAGAGATTACATTCTGGTTTTGAACACTGTTATTTAAATCTTGGCGATTTGCATACAATGTAGCTCAGTTTTAAATTTTCTTAGAATAGTTAAATTATCCCACTTTATATACTTTATATTTATGTTCCTTCATATTCCTCCTAAATTATTATTTTTATTTTTAAGATTAATTTTCATCATATGCAAATGTGAACACCTAGCTGAGATATTTGTATGAGACAATAAATGATGGCTGGGTTTTTGAATTTTCAAATAATAATTACCAAAAAGAAAACTACCTTCTTTTATTTTAGACATTTTAGACCTAAAATACCCTGGTTTTTTGAAATGGTAGGAATGGTGATAGCGATTTGCTCACTGGTACACTGCTTTGTCACAGCCCATGCCTTCTAACTGACATTTTTCTTTATATTGAATTGATCATTTTTTTTAATGAAATAATTGGATTGACTGAATTTTCAATGAAAGTTTAAGTTAAATGTGTTATGTCAGTACCTATGGAGTGTTTTGCTCTCAGTTTGAATTCATTTGTTCTTCCCAAACAAGATAAAAAGAGATTATAAATGAGTGAGGGTAAAGCATCAAAATGGATGCAAGAAAATAAGATCAAAACAAGAATAGTAATGAAGAAGACTTACTGTGCCCTTACCTGGATAAAGGAACAATTGTTTAATGATAGTTTCTCCCACAAGGTGATCAATTGTAGGTTAACCAGTTTTTCAGAGTACTGGGAAAAATATTAGCAATTCTTCATTTAAAAGCTGCATTAGGAATATTATTGCCTAACCATGGACATTGAGTCACATTTATATTAATAGGTGACAATTACTACATCATCTCAAGTCTCGCTTTAGGGGTCATAGTCCTAAATATCTAGCTAATAATCACCAGACTCCTAATAGGAACTTAGGATCTCATTATCTCTCAAGGTAAATGAATCAGACCCAACAGAATTACATGTGTGGTTACTAATGTTTTACATCTGGAAATACTAATGAATATGAATCTCATGGAGCATCTTTCAGATTAGTGACCTTCCATCACTCATAGCAAGAAAATCATGGAAACCTTTACCTTCTCATATTCAGAGGGCTTGTAACAGGAGAATATAAGCATTATGGAGACTTTGTGGCTTGGAAAAACTCTGTGATAAACCTCAGCCTATCAAGTTCAGCTGCAAATTGGCAAGTACCTAATGTCTCAATTTTTGTAGCCCTGTTTTTGAAGAAATGAGATAAATATTAGTAGGCACACTAGAAAGCAAGAGTTTACATAATTATGATAAAGGATATAGTCCAGTACTCAGGACAAAGTCCCTACAGGGAAGAGAGTAGATGTGCTGCCCAGTGATCACACTGACCTGCCCATGGCTCCCCTAAAGTCAGCTTGTTTATTAGGTTATAATGTGAGGACAATTCTGGATTGAAGGAGCAGTGAGTCTCTTCATCGTCTAAGGTTAATCCATTACCCTCTAGAGGGCCATATCACTATTTAACTATGTTAATTGATCATGTAAAAATTGTTATGCACTATTTTAGAAAGTATAAATAAACTAGGGGATAAACACAGAAAAATTTTTCTGCCATCATGGAGCCTTAATATCTTTTTTTTCTGGGGTGGGGGTCAGGGTGGAGAGGTAGAGGAAAATATTTTAAATTATATAAGCAAAGAAATAAAATATTTTAGAAAGTGATAATTATAAAGAAAAGACAAATGGAGTGCATAAAAGAGATTGAATTATTTAAAGGGTGATCAAGGGATACCTATTCATTGTTATTTGAACAAAGGCATGATTTTTGAGGGAGTAAGCCATGCAGATTAATAAGATAAGAAATTTCCATGAAAGGGAATCCTCTGATAGACATCATGCCTGCCAGCTCTGTTCAAGGAATAGTGATAAATTATTGTGATGTTGGGTGGGCAGGTAGAGGGAAATTCTTAGTTAATGAGATTTCAGTATAACTCCCTCATCACTGGGATACACTAGCTGTGGTTCTTAGGAGAGAATTTTCACTTACACCACATGGACCAAACATGTTTTAACTCTGAATTTACTAACCAAGATAGTTGTTTCCCAACAGCTGCCTTCCTATACCTTCTGCAGTATATAGTTATTTTATCAGTTGTGTTCATTTCATAAGGTTATTAAAAGTTTAAGTAAGTAAAGAACACTATGAAAGTTGTGTACCTAGATGAAATGGCTATGGGCTATCTTCTTGCATTCTTATATAATCATTATGGTCTCTACAAAATTACATATTAGAAATAAGTCCATGTATGACAATTTTATCACCTTTCCTCCACAAATATGAAGATTGGGCAAAGTACATTTGATACCTTCATTCACCTAGACTCCACCTACTCTCATTTTTCATAAAATAAAATGTCGTTTACCTTTCTACACTCAGACGTTAGCATATGCATTCCATAAATAGTTGATAAAAATTTAACAGAGAAAGACAACCGATAAATATGACAACAATTAGAATGAAATAATAATTTTCTATTAACAGCATTCCAGGCACTTTTGGTAATACACTTTTCTGTGGAAGTCCTCAAATGCCTGGGTGATTGGGACATCAAACATATAAGAGTTTTATTATCCAACTATATTTTTTTCCTCAGTGGATTCAAGTATGAAAAATGAATTAATATAATGAAATTTGCATTGATTATATTTAAATCACATCAACAAAGATGTCCATATATGTGGGCACCCTCTAATCTTCATATCTAAGAAATAATTGGAGGCCTGTTTTTCTGCCCACACAGAGAATTCTCCACTATTTGTTCCTGCCGTTAGCATTTTTGCCTTGCTCTATTAATCAGTTATCTTAGACCTTTGCCGCCACCTTATCCCCTATCAAATTACTAATTGTTTCTGTACTATTGCTACCCCAGTATCAGTCTGGAATTCTTGTAAAGTTATTTACGACCCCAGGCACACTATGCTACCTGAGCCCGTGCATGAACATTCTGACCTTTGGCTATGTGAAAAAGAGAATAAAAACCATGTTGGGGTTCAGCTGACGAGAACTTCTTCAGCTGTTCTCCTCCTGACCTCTCTCAACCTCCATGTTCAGAGTAATTTCATTGCACCATCATGGGTTCTGCCAAACAGATCCCAGCAAGACTTTGCAGGATGGATTCCTGCACATATATTCATATATAATTATTGTACCTATTAAGGTAAGGAAAGCTTGAGGAAAGCTTGAGAATCTTCCTGTAAACTGACAGAATACAGCAGTGTCCTCATCATTTTTCTGACATTGTATCACCTCTCTTCTATCAGTTTGTGTGAGAGAATTAAAGGCCTGGTAGGAATTATGAAAGGGATAAGATCACATCCTCAACTATTGTAGAGGTCATAGATGACTTGAGAAAACACAAATCTTAGCTGAGGAAGACTGACAGCATGATGATATGAAGATAGACAGAAAAAAGAATTGTCCATTTTTCTCACTTAGAAGCTTGAGGAGGGTGTCTTTGACTAGATTAATTTGTGCTTTTGTTTTGCTTTAGTGGCCCTAGAGAGCAAAGTCTGTAGTGTTGGACCCTAGCTCTCCTGGGAATAGCCAGTCAACAGTCAAATGTACCTTATACATATGAATAGATGTTCAGCCATGGGCAATGTAAGATAATGCATATTAAAGCTTCATAGAATATCTCTTAACACCTTCCAAGATTAATAAAAATCCAAGGTGGGTTAAACATTCCGTGCTTCTCTGTGGGAAAGTAAATGAACCAACACCATGAAGGGGAATATGACCAGAAATATCAAGCAAATGTTATATGTATTTACCTGCTAGCCTATAAATCTCACCTTCAGGTATCTTCTGCTACTCATATATGCAGAAATACAAAATTTATTCATTTTAGCACAATTTAATAGCCATGAACTAAAAACAATCCAAAGGTCCTCCTAGTGGGAGCCTTGTTAAAGAACTCCCCATAATGAAGTGCTTCATAGCTCAAAAAGGAAAAGCAAATGTAAACTCTAGATACCTCTAAGGAAAAATCCCCAGTCATCCAATGAGGACAAAAAAGTGGAGAATAGGATATACAGGTTACCATTATCCATAATCTATGCAAGAGGGTGCAAAAATATATACACATCTGCTTATATTTTTAAAATAGAAACATTATAAAATGATTACTCAGATGCAGTTTTGTAGATTTCACTTGGAACCATGTAATTTTTGCAGGATTATAAAAATTAATGAACAATTCTCTAAATATAATTAAAAAAATGAAACAAACACATTTAACTGTCACAGAGGGAGTCAAGAAAATGCTTCAAATGACTTTAGTATATAATGATTTGATATATATGCTTATCAGGAAACAACCAAAGACATAAGGAACTGGAAAAAATACTTAACTACTTTCAGAAATTCATTTTTGCAGTGATTTTGTTCTAATTCTTATTCTGTCTCTGTTGATTGAGTTTTGCAGGATAAAGCCATTCAGTTATTATATTTGTTTTCAAATTGGAATTTGTTAGATTAGGTTAAGAAAAAAAAAAGATTAAAAGTTAGTCCTGAATTTTATTATAAAGTATTAACATGGACTCATTATTATATTCTATCACTAAAAGTATATACTTCTTTAGCTTTCTTCACTGATAAGCTCTAGGAACAGAATGAGAATGTCGACTATGATTCCAGTCTGTAAATATCATTTTGTAATAAACTGGCTCTTGGACAAGTAGTTGATCCCAGGTCTGTTGCAGGAAAAGTACAAGAAGATCATAGAATACCATAGAGTACCAGACAGATGTCAAGGAAGCTATCAACGATCACTTGTATCACATAGAAATGATTCTGGAGTGAAACTGGAGAGGCTCATGCTAGACAAACTTGGGGAAAATTGAACATCCATAAGTATAAACACATGAGTGAATAGAAACACAAGTGCATTTGAATTAGCCATTTAGAATGATGTAAAAATAATAAGGATAACAAAAACAACAATAGCAGCAACAACCAGTTCAATAGACTCCTTTGGCAGGTGCTAGAAAACCAACTCATTATTTTTAAAACTAGTATATAGGGGTAAAAATTAAGCATTCTCCTTCCATTTCTATGTGGACTCTACCTCATGGTAAAGTCAAAGTTTAACAGAGTTTTCTTTATAGTGGTATTGAAGATTATATACAAAGAAGGAATGCTACAATTGGAATGTCAACAATTTACAATTCTAAATGAAATAGAATCTGAGCAATGATCTTCAGTGGTTATTAATATCACAAAATGAGGCAGCTATACAGTATGTACCTCTTGGTAGACATACTCATTAACTATGACTTAGTCTTGATAAAGATCAAATTTGAAGCTTGTGGTGGTTTGGAGTTGCTTGCATTCCAGATAATCATGTTCTTACACTTAATCCAATCCTGTGGCTGTGAACCCATTGAATGTATGACTTTTTGATGAGCTTACTTCAGTTAAGGTGGGGCCCACCTCAAGCAGTTTGGCTCTTAATCCTATTAATAGAGTCCTTTACAAAAGAACAAAATTCATACAAAATAATAATAATGAAAAAAAAAAATCACAGAGAGACCACAAGAAGCTGAAAACAGAACCCAGAAGAGAATGGAGAGACCAGAACAAGCAGCTATGTGCCTTGACATATGATGATCTAGTCCCAAGGATTGCCAGAAGCCAGCCCCAGAATGACACTGTGGGGAGAAAGCATCACTTTAATGATGCCTTGACCATGAGCTAATATATTTTGATTAAGACAAACTATTGCATGGTATTTGTTTGAGCAGCCAAGGAAACTAAAATAAAGCCCATCAAAAGAACTATTTTTGATGATATAAATAATTTCTTCTTCCTCTGTACAATTCAATAGCTACTAGACACATGTAGCATTCAAGCACTTGAAATTGGTCTACTAGGAATGAGGAATTGATGAGTCTGTACCCATAAGTCTATACTTTCTAAAGGAACAGACAATATGTATCAATTAAAACACTATTAGGCAACAAATTAAAAAAAAGAAAATGATGTTGAGCAGATGGAAAGTGACAGAATAGGGAAAAATTATTTGTACCATAAGTTTCTGTGATATAATGAAGAACATTGCTTGTATTGGCCCCACTTCTTGGGGTTGTCATCTCCAAATCTTTGGAATTTTCTGTGATAGCAGAGTTTTTTGTTGTTCAAGTTGAGCACAGGAGCCAAACCTGTAGACTTAGGGTGGAGCCTGGCCACATCAAAAGACCAAATATATAATAAAGGGGATGGGCCTTTGAGCCACAGCATATCAACCCAACTCACTGCCCTTGGAGGGCAGGGGACCTGCAGATTGACATCAAACTCATGGAGATTGATTCTATCAATCATTCCTACATAATGAGACCCAATATAAACTCAGGTCATTTGAAGCTCCTATGAGTTTTCATGATCAAGAAAATAGATCTCTATGCCAGGAGGGTTCCACGTTCTGACCTCATGTGGAAAGGACTCCACATGAGCTTCCGTTTGAAAGCATCCCTGACCTCACCCAATACTTCTCTTATTTTGCCTTCTTATTTGTATCCTTCTACTGTAAAAAAATATAACCTTAAGTATAGTACTTTCCATGAGTTCTGTAATTCTTTCTAACAAATTATCAAACTGCAGGGCGTTAGATGAACCCTTAAACTTGTAGCCATTTGGTCAGAAGTGTGGTTGGCCTGGGTCCCCAAACTTGCAAGTGGTGCCTGAAAGACAGTCTTATAGAGGATTGATCTTAACCACAGGAGTCTGGCCTAACTCTTGTTAGTGATAGAATTAATTGAATTGAGATGCTGCAGTAGTTGCAGGCGGTGTTTTGGAATTTGCTAACAGAAGTTTCTGATACTATTATAGTATAATAGAAATAATTTCTGTTCAAAATGCATGGAAATAACTAAAATTTTAAAAAGCAAATATAAAATCATGTAAAAAATTTTAAAAAGGCATATAATTACGATATTATAATAAAACACTTAAAAGATATATAATCTCAGAATTGATCAAGGAAATATAAATTGAAGGAATATGATGACTCTTCACTGGCAAACAATTAGGAAATTTGCGTACAGCTCCGGTTCCAAAGTGTATGGTAAGATTACATTTTAATATACTTCTTGAGATATAATTTAAGTTACCCTGTTGGAAAGGCAATGTGATGTTATCTTCCAATGTGAAAAAATGCTTAAGTCTAGACCCAATCACTTTCACAATTCATGAAAATCACAAAAATGTATACACAAAGATGTGTGTGATATACAAAACTAGTGGTATATTAGGTATTTTATACAACCCTGATCTTAAGAATGAAGAAAGAGACACCCCAAAAATCATTAAGTGGAGAATGTTCAGTTGTCTTACAGCATATTAAAATATATATGTATATATATATATTAAATAATACTTAAAATAATGACACAAGTCTATACTTTTTGTCTATATAATGGATAAAATGACAAGCTATTAATATACCTTGGAAGCATATCCCTCATATGGATGTTCTTTTACATTAATTACTTGTTCATACCATCACTTTTTAAATTATTTGTTTTTCATTTATAGAGGGATTTATGTTAGAATTCTATAATTGGTCACCAGATTTTCTGAAGGGAGTGAGAGAGAATAGGACATTGCAATTGTTCTGCATGATGTTGCAATGATGGATGCAAGCCATTATACATTTTGTCAAAACCTATAAGATTGTGTGGTGCAAAATGTAATCCATAATGTAGACTGTAGACCATGCATATTATCAATGCTTCAATGTGTGTTCATCAATTTTAACAAATGTACCATACTAATAAAAATGTTGTTAATGTGGCAAATTGTGGGAGGGAAAACGATAGGGTAGATGGGAATCCCTATATTTTTTATGTAACATTTATGAACTCTAAAGCTCCTTTAAAATAAAGAAATCTATAACATTTTATATATTTTTGGTAAAAAATTTGTCCCAATTGCTCTCAAAATTTTTCAGCATTGATTTAATGATTTTATTGCCCAAACATTGTTATTTTCATTATCCTAAGTATTCAAAAACTGTTTTGTGTTGTTGTTTTTTACAAATCAATTTAATTTATATATATTTAATACATAAATCTATCCAAAGTGTACAATCAATGGTATTTGGTATAATCTCATAGTAGATTGATCACTTCAATTATTTTAGAGCATTTTACTTCTTCCAGTAATAATGATAATAATAATAATAAGAAGAAATAAAAAACAAAACCCATAACTGCTCAATCTCTCTGATACCCCTGCCATACATAGCATTTTTTCTGTTTCCTTCTTGTCAGTTTATTTGTATTTATATTTTATAAAAACAGTCTTATATACGCAATATCACCCTTATTTATATTTTACATGAGGTTTCACTATGTTATACAGTTCAATTTTTCATTTTTTAGCTTTTCTTCTAGTAATATATGTGTCCTTAGACTTTCCCTTTCAACCACTGTCATACCATATAATAGCACTACTATTCACAAGCACCATGATGTGCTCCCACCTTTCCAATCTTTTCCAAAGATTTACAGACAACATTTTTATCAACTCTGCACAGATTAATCAAATTTCCATTCTCTATCCTCCTCCTATTTTTTGGTGACCTATATTCTAATTATTAACTCCATGAGTTTGCATATTATATTTAGTTCATAATAGTGCAGTCATATGAGCTATTTGTCTTTTTGTGTCTGGCTTGCTTCACTCAACATAATGTTCTCCAGGTTCATCCATGTTGTCATATGCTTCACAACTTCATTTATTTTTACTGCTGCATACATTTCCATCTTGTGAATAAACCACAATTTGTTTATCTATTCTTCAATTGAAGGACACCTGGATTGTTTTCACTGTTTGGCAATCATGAATAATGCTGCTATGAATACCTGTGTGCAGATGTCAATTCGTATCACTAATCTTATTCTGGATATATACCTAGTAATATATACCCATGATATGGCCAGAATTTCTTAGGAATTGCCAAAAAGTCCTCCACAGTGGCTGTACCACCAAGAGTGAATAAGAATTCCTATCTCTCCACATCCTTTTCAGCATTTACACTTTCTGACTTTTTAATAATGTCCAGTCTAATAGGTCTGAATTGATATCACATTGTAGTTTTGAATTGCATTTCCCTAATCATTAGTGATTTTGAACATTTTTTTCCATGTTTTTCCCATTTGCATTTCTTCTTTGGACAGATATCTATTCAAGTCTTTTGCCCATTTTTTAAATTGGGTAGTTTGTATGTTTATGGTTGAATTGTATGATCTCTTTATATATCATGGATGTTAAACCCTTATCAGATATGTGATTACAAATTATTTTCTCCCAATTAGTTGGCCACCTTTTCAACCTTTTGACAAATTCCTTTGAGGTGCAAAAGTATTTAATTTTGAGGAAGTCTCATTTACATAATTTTTCTTCTGTTTCATGTGCTTTGGGTGTAAAGTTTAAGAAACTACCACCTACAACAAGATCTTGAAGATGTTATCCTATATTTTCTTCTAGGAGTTTTATGGCTATAAGTTTCTTCTAGCAGTTTTGTACCATTTTTGGATACTTGGGGTCCATTACCCTTCCAAATAAATTTGATTATTGGCTTTTCCATTTCTGCCAAAAAGACTGGTGGGATTTTTATTGGGATTGCATTGAATCCATAAATCAGTTTGGGTATACTTGACATCTTAATGATAGTTTTCCAATCCATGAACGTGGGATGTCCTTCCATTTCTTTAAGTTTTCTTTGGTTTATTTTAGCAATTTTTTATAGTTTTCTAAATTCAGGTCCTTTATTTCCTTGGTTAAGATTATTCCTGATATTTGATTTTTTTAGTTGCTATTATTTATGGAGTTTTTTTTTTTATTTCCTCAGATTGAGTCAGCTTGTGGGAAGATGGCATTGAATGAGGGAGGCAGGCCTCAACGCAGTCACAAAATTATGAAAATCAATCAGTGTAACATATCACACTTATAAATCAAAGAAGAAAAATCACATGACCATCTCAATTGACACAAAAAAGTCATTTGACATAATACAGCATCATTTCATGATAAAAACACTCTGAAAGATAGGAATTGAATTATATTTTCTCAACATTATAAAACATGTTTCTCAACATGAAAATCCCACAACTAATGTTGTACTTTATGGTGAGAGAATGAAAGCTTTCTTGCTGATGATGAGAACAGGACAAGGATGCCCACTATTACCACTAATGTTCAATATAACTGTAGAGGTTCTAGCTAAAACAATCAGTTAAGAAAAAGAAATAAAAGCACCCAAATAAAATAAAACCTTCACTATTTTTAGATGATGTGATTCTATACCTAGAAAGTCCTGAAAAATCTACAACAAAGCTATTAGAGCTAATAAACAAGTTCATCTGAGTGGCAGGATCCAAGAGTACTATGTACAAATCAGTAGTATTTCTATACAATAGTAAAGAGAAATCTGAGGAGGAATTTTAAAAAACCCTTTACTTTAGTGAATAAATGAGTCAAATATTTAGGAATAAACTTAAGCTATGACATAAAGGACCTGTATTCAGAAAACTATAAAACATTGCTAAAAGAAACTGAAGAAGAGTTAAATAAATAGAAGAACATTCCATGTTATACTCAAACTGATTTACACATTCAACACAAACTCATTAAAAATTGCAGCAACGTTTTTTTTTGCAGAAATGGAAAAGTCCATTATCAAATTTATTTGGAAGGGTAAGGGTCACCAAAGAGCCAAAAATGTCTGACAAAAAAGAAGAACAAAGTTGGTGGACTCTCACTTCCTGAATTTATAGCATATTACTTAGCTACAGAGGTAAAAAAAAAAAAAAAAAAAAAAAAAGAGCATGGTACTGGCATAAAGACAGACAAATTAATTAACCAATGGAACTGAATCAAGAACTGAGAAATAGACCTTCACATCATGTGATTTTTGAAAAAGCAGCCAAGACATCCCAACTGGGCCAGAAGAGCGTATTCAACAAATGATGCTGGGAGTATTGGATAACTATTTCCAAAAGAAAGAAAGAGGACCCCTTTCTCACTCCTTATACAAAAATCAGCTAAAATAGATCAAGGACCTAAATATGAAAGTGACAGCCATAAAACTTCTAGAAGAAAATGTAGGAAAATATCTTCAAGATCTTGTGGTAGGTGGTAGTTTCACCTTACATTCAAATCATCAGAAACAAAAGGAAAAATAAATGGAGAAATAAGAACACTCCTTCACTGTTTGCAGTAATGTAGAATGGTGCAGCAACTGTGGAAAACTTTTGGTGGTTCCTCGGGAAGCTAAAATTAGCACTGCCATATGATACAGCAATCCCTCTACTGGAATATATCCCAGAGGAACTGAAAACAGGGATGCAAACAGACATTTTCACATCAATGTTCATAGCAGCATTATACATAATTGCCAAAAGATGGAAACAATCCAAGTGTCCATCAACTGCTGAATGGATAAACAAAATGGGATATATACATATGATGGAATACTTTAAGAAGAAAAAATTGGGACACATATGACAACATGGATGAACTTTGGAGATATGCTGGGTGAAGTAAGCCAGCCAAAAAAGGACAAATATTGTGTTGTCTCACCAATATGAGTTAAATACAAAGAATAAACACATGGAGTTAAAATCTAGAGTATAAGTTACTAGGAAATAGGATCAGGACTGAGAAGTGGTAATGATGCTTAATGTATGTAGAATGTTTAGCTTGATAGTAAAATTGTGTAAATGGATATATTTGATGGTAACACATTTTATTTACTATAACTAACACTGTTGATTTATAAATGTGGTTGTGGCTGAAAGAGTTTGTTGAGAGATAGAAATGTCATTTGAGAAAGGTGGAGAACAATCTAGGGACTGTATAACAGAGTGAATTTGATGGCGGATGAGAATTATAGTTAGTTGCACAAATACAAGAATGTTCTATGTCACTATTACAAGGTGGAAAGATTATGATGATACATGGGCAAAATGCAATTCATCTAAATTATGGAGTATAATTAACAGCAATATTGTAATATTCTTGCATCAATGTCAAAGAAGGTACTATATAAATGCTAAGGGTCAATAATACGTGTGTATAAGAATTTTTCTATTGGACCAAGGAATGGGTTCTAAAATTTCCTGAGTCAATGACAACACAAGTTTGTGATGAAACCATGAGCCACTAAGTATACACTATGGATGGATTGTGCAAGGCACAGAACTTTATAACACAGGCAAGCATGTGGTGGATGATAGACTGGTTAACAGTACAAATATGAGTGCATTCTCTCATAAACTATAACAAATTTACAATACTAACACATGATGCTAATAACTGGGGCTTTATGTGAAAATTCTCCTGTTATAAGCTATAGACCATATTTAGCAGTAATATTTTGTGGATATTCTTTCATAATCTGTTACAAATATTCCACAACAATGCTAGATGTGGTGGAGCAGTGAGGTATTGGATTTCTGCATTTTATCCATGATTGTTCTGTAAACTCACAAATTCTCTAATAAATAAAATTTAATAATTTTATGGAAACATAACATACACATGTACATTTCCTGTACATCTCTGTTCCACCTTTTTTTTTTGCCTCATTATCATTTATATCTTTGTACATTATTTATCTAAAACATAAGTTTATTATTATTGTTGTAGGCCTTTACAGTTTAGCCATTGATAAAAGTGTAGGAAGCATAAGTTGGAGTTACATACCAAACAATCCACTACAAAAGTACTGACATATATAATTACCCAATTGGTTAACTTTACCATAGGTCCTTATTTCTTTATGCTACTGTGAAGTACTCTCTATTGCCATTCTTTGCACTCTGAAGAATGCCCTTTAGTGCTGCTTGTAGGGCATGTCTAATGGTGATGAACTCCCTCAGCTTTTGTTTATTTGAGAATGTGTAAATCTCTCTCCTCATTTTGAAAGAAAGTCTCATGGGATATTAAAATTCTTGGTCAACAGTTGTTTACTTTCAGCACTTTAAGTATTTCAATGCACAGCCTTCTTACCCCCAGGGTTTCTGATGAGAAATCGACATTAAATCTAATCGAGACTTCCTTTTACATAACACATTGCTTTTTTCTTGCAGATTTCAGAACGCATTCCTTGTCTTTCCCGTTTGGTAGTATGATTGATATATGATGGTTATATTTTTCTTCTAGTTTAACCTGTTTGTTGTTCTCTTGGCTTCTTAGATGTGCATATTTATGTGTTTTGCTATGTTTGGGAAGTACTCTGTCAATATTTTTAGAACATTTCTTCTCAACTTTCTCACTTTCTTCTCCTTCTTGGCTTTGCTTAATGTGGATATTGGTATGCTTGATGGCATCCCAGAGGTATCTTAGACTATTTTCACTTTTTGTCATTCTTTTCTTTCTGCTCCTCAGCCTGACTCATTTTAAGTGTCTTGTCTTCAAGTTCACTTATTCTTTATTATGGCAGCTCCAAATGGTTCTTGAATCCCTCCTGGGCAAATTTTTAAATCAGTTAATTTGGACTTCAACTCTAGTAACTCTGTTTTCTTCCTTTTTAAAATTTCTATGTACTTAAGATTCTCATGTTGCTCATTCATTAATTTCCTGATATCTTTTAGCTCTTTCTCTATATTTTACTTCATGTCCTGAGCATTCATAAAATAATTTTTAAAGGCTTTGTTATGATATATCCATATTCTTGTCTTCTTCATTGATGTTTTCTCAATTTTTATCCTCTACCTGTGGATGGTCCATCATTTTCTGTCTCCCTGTTTGTCTACTACCCTTTTCTTGCACACTGTATATTTTAATATTTTAAAATGTTAACTATGGGTTTTATTTCCTGATAGACCAATTTCTTGATTTTGTAACAATCTGGTGATGAGGCAGAGATTTTCTTGAGCTTCAGCTCTCCTATAAGTAAGTTCTTCCCAAAGTGAATGCTGTATTCAGGGGTTTCCCTGCTTATCTTGGCCTTTATCTTGTCCTGGCATTTTGCATGTCAGTTGCTTTGTATCTCCTCTGTTACAAAAGCTTGGTTGTTCCCTTTGTTTTCTACAAGACACACCTCCCACTGCTGGGTGTTTGAAGCTTGCAGGACTTTGCCCAAGACTTTCAAATTCTATAGTTTCTTACACTCTTTTCACCATCTCAAGTTGATTTTATCTGGAGTGCATATTTTGAGAAGAATGTCATTCCAGAGAGTACTTTCCCAAAGTAGACTTTTCCAGCCAAAACAGGGCCAGAATTGACGTACAATGCTTTGCAGACCAGCTCCACATCCCCTGAAGATGCCAAGAATTTCATGCATGGCTCCCTAAAGTGTAATTTTCTTGGCTTGTCCAGCAAATGTGGCCCTTCAATTAACTGTCTCCCACAGCCTTGAGGAAGTGTAGTGTCTTAGATCTCTACTGCTGCTGCCCCTGTCTATGTCAGTTTGAAACCATGGCAGCTACTTCCCTTGTGCAGGTGGGTTGATGAAATAGCTGTCACCACACTTGCCTGGGGCTGGTCAAAATAATGGCCATATTCATACACTAGTCTCCAGAGATCTAATATCATCAACCAAAAGCCAAGATTAATGATCAAGATGCCTACCCCTTGTTTTGCAGAAGAGAATTTTTACATCCTTATCTGTCACCACTGATCTAGCTAGGTGCCACTTCCCTTGGTGGCTTGTTGACACAGAGGGGAATAGGCACAGGTAGCAGCTGTGTAGTGATAGCTATATACTGCCCCTTACCATACTTTATCAGTCTTTTCCTCCTGCTCTTGCCTGGCATCTGTACAGTGTTATTCTGGCAATTTGATTTTCAAATTATTCATTTCGGACAGCTCAACCTGTTTAATAGTTGTTATCGTGAAAGGACTGAATTCTGGGGCTCTTGTTCAGAGGGGGTGGACCACCTTCCTCAAGGATTAGGAAGGTTAAGTTCAGCACCCCATAGGTTTGAGAGGGGTGGACCTGTTCCCAATGGATTAGGGAGTGCCAGGTGGTCAACTCATTGCTCTTAGAAGGTTGAGCCTGTATGCCAAAGTTTAGGGTTAATGTTGTCTTCACTTTGCTGTACTAGGGGGATGAACACTCTAACCCAAAGATTGAGTAAGATGTGGCAATCACCCCAATGCACTTGGAGGGTGAGATCTAGAGTTTGATCAACACCCAGATACTTGATGAAGTTGGAACCAAGAAAATAGCCACTGTGCAAACCTGTGGAAGGGAAGTAAATGGTGAAAATACTATTGGAAACTGGGGGAAAGGCGATCACTGTTTTAAAGTTCCAGAGAACTTAGCAAATTACTCCTAATGTTATATGGAAGGCAGAATTTGAAAATAGTGACCGTGGGCATTTAGCTGAAGATCTTTCCAAAGTAAACTCTGGTGTCTCCTTGCAGCTTATAGTAAAATGCTAGAAAAGAGCGATAAGCTAAGAACTGAATTGTTGGGCACAATGAAACCAGAATCTGATTCAGGAATTTCCAAGCCTCTAGAAATCAAGCCCCCAGATGTTAATGCCCTATTTGTGGAATTAACTAAATGTGGAACTTGTAAATCAGGATCAGAAATGTAGTTGTCCAGGAAAGACTTGTGCAAAGTCTTGCTGTCTGATGGCTTGGACCCCTGCTTCTTGCATGCTAAACCAACAAATTTTTTGAGATACCTGTATGAACAAATACACTGTCAGCTTGGACTAAAAGGGACATTTAGGGGAAAGAAGGAAGGGGAAACAGCTTTAAGAGGAAAACCATGGAAGCTGAGATCTAGAATTAAGACATCACCTTGGGCCAAGAGAAGAACCCCACCCATGTGTACAGAGAGGGTGGCTTTTCCTTGGCAGTTGAAGAGGGTGGATTTTCCCACCTGATGCTCATGGAAAGTTTTGCTTCTGCAGGGTATAGAGAGGGTGAGGCACATTCCCCAAAGATTAGGGAGATTAAGGTCACACCCAATTGGTCTGAGAGAGGTGGGCCTGTGCCCTATGGATTAGGGAAGGCCAGGTTACCAACTTGTTATTCTGAGAAGGTTGGGCCTGTATGCCAAAGAATAGGGGGAATGTTATCTTCACTTCACTGTAGTAGGGTGGTTAAGACTCTAACCAAAAGATTGGGTAGATTGTGGTCATCTCCCCTAGGCTTTTGGAGGATTAGGTCAGGAGCATGGTCACCACCCAGATGCATGTTGAGGGTGGGACAAAGAAAATGGCCATTGGGCAAGCCTATAGAATGGATGGTTCCCCAGGAGGCCTGAGGGAAAGGAAACCATCATCTTGAGACTGACTCAGACATTGAAATCTAATGGACTATGCCCTGAACATTTATAGAGCAGTTCTGAACCCATGACTCATGTTCCCCTCCTAATTTCTCTTTATGGTAATGCAAATGTTTATCCTTTGTCTGTCCATTTATTTATTGGAAGCAGATAAGTGGTTTTGTAAGTTTTGGAGGTATACAACCAGACTGGATTTTGCCTCAAGACAAACTGCATTTCTTTAAACGGATTGTGATATAATTTTGTACTTAGTATTGTACTGAAATAAGTGTTTTGAATATTGTAATGTCTTTTTAGAGTTTAGTGGGTGGAGTGTAGCAGTTTGGTATTATTTATTAATTCCAAAAATAGATATTGGATTATGTTTATAAACTGGTCTGTTCCTTTGGGAATATCAGATTGTATTGGATTCAGATGTTTCACTTTTGCTTGATTTAATTATGATTAAAAATTTGATTGGACCTCATCAGTAGGATGTTGAGTCCCCGCCCACCAAAGGGGAAGGACTCAGAGAAAACTACAAGGCAGAGGGATTAGAGTTATTTTTTTGCTGCTGGAAACCCGGGAAGTAAACACAAAGAAGAAGAAAACAGATGAATAGAGACAGCTCCATAGATATGGCAGAGGCCACAGGAAGCAAGGGAGCCTGGTAATCTACAGCTGACCTTGTGGAGAGACCAAAGTACCTGGGTCCAGAGAGGATTGAGCCCCAGGAGAGAGAAGAGACTTATCCCAGCCTACAGCTGATATTGGAAGGAGCTTGTACCACAGAGCCTTAAGTATGCTCCATGAATATGAAAAACAATTTCTTTTTGTTACCAACTCCTGTTGCATTACCTCCTGTCCTTCATTCAAAGCCTAGTGCCTTTTGGGTTGCTCCTTACAATCAACTAACTGTGGAAGAGCAAACTTGATCATAGTTTATAGATGGGGCTTTAACCACTCTAAAGTGGAAAGATGCAGCAGTGTGCCATTGTTCAGGGATTATCCTAGAGGAGAATAGTGAAGGAATTTTTTTCCAGGGGGCAGAAGCCCAAGTATTATATTTGAATGTCTACTCTCTCTAGAATGAGTGGGCCCAGATGTATGTATCTACACTAGTGAATGGGAACTGGTTAATGGTTTTAATAAAGGTCAAGAACTTGAAATAAACAAGATTGGAACATTGGTGAGAATAAATTTTGTTTAAGAGTTATGTGGATGTACCATTCAGAATAGGCACAGGATTTGAAGATATTTGCATTTCCTCCAAAGGGAATCTATCAATAATCAGTTGGGCAAAATGACATGCTTTATGGCAATTCAACTTTAAATCCCAGATACCCTAGTGCTTATTCAATAGGCCCAGGAACAAAGTGGCCACAGTGGTACAGATGAAGACTCCTCATGACCTAAACAGCCTGGACTTTCCCTACCAAGTCTGACCTGGCTACCTGTATTGCCAAGTGGTTAATCACAAAATACAAAGACCAATACTGAGTCCTGATATGGCACCTTATCCAAAAGGACCAAATTGGAATCTAGTGGCAGGTTAATTACATATGACCTTTTCCATCATGGAAGGGAATTAAACATATTAAGTGTGGAGGCAAGCTGAGAGAGCTGAGCTGAGCTACCAGGTGTTCAAAGTAGTCACTGAAGATAACTAAGCAAAATGGTAGTACCATTCCACCCTTTAATCACTTACTGGGATAGTATAAACAAGAGGATAGAATAGAGAAAGTGACAGTGAACCCGTTGTTCCCTTTCTCTCCAAGGAACAGCTGCTTGAGGCAAAAATGAGGTCATTCAGCACAGATATGGAGGAAATCTCTATGCCAAATAAGCCTAGACAAAAGATTCCTGCCTTTTTATGAACCCGGGACATTGACCTGTTGTACCTCATAGTGGAAAGGTATTTCACACTGAACCAGGGTAAGGAAGGGTGTCTTCAAGCTCTCTTCCTCCTTCCCCCAATAAGGAGACCTCAACAGTAGCACATGAATAAGATGTCTGTTCTGAGCCCCTTGTATGGAGGCTTCTGAAAATAAGATACTGGGCTAGTAATTCAGATATGGGTGAGATCATGAACAGCCAGGGATCCTGAGTCATTGAATGCAAATTAACCACAGACATTGAGCAACAAGTATTACATGGAGAGGTCATCTTTCTTCTGTGTGGTCTGTCAGATAAAGTCTTTGCAATTGCCTATGGCTTGTCTGTAAAATCACACATAGCTTTTTGTCCCGAAGCCAGATTCCTCAATTTGTCCTCACAAGAAAAGGTATATATTGTGGATATAGATTGCTTTTCTCACTTGTAATGCTTCTTCCAGTATCTCCATCCCTAGACTCACAAAATGATGATTCTATTATCAGGCTTTCTAACAGTATTGTATATGTTCAAGAAATACAATTGCCAGAAAAGAAAGTGCAGCGATTGGTTCATATTTATGAAATCAACTGATATTTCCATGTTCTTCATCTCCTAGAAGTAGTATTCCTAATCAAAATTGGGATAGCTTATTTAAATGATTCAAGTACTGTATGATTGTACTATTATGAACTAAATATTCTGTGTAAGCTCGTGGAATTAATAATTGGTATATAGGTCACCAGAAAATAGGAGGGTAGAGAATGGAAAGCTGAGGGTTAAAATGTGAAGAATTGTTAAAAAGTTTGTTTGTAAGTCTTTGAAAATCTATAGAAATGGTTAAAGCATGTCATGATGTTTGTAACTAGCACTGCTATTGTATGGGTAGGACAGTTGTTGGGAAAGGAAATTCTAAGGCCATGTATATGACTAGAAGGAAAGGTAAAAACTGTAACATGGAACTGTTTAAGACAGTAAAACCTCATGCAAAATACAAATAAGGGGGTGTATTGCCCATAAAAGACTGTTTTTACAAAATATAAATACAAATATACTAAAGGTAATGAAAAAGAATAGCAGCTATGTATGCCAGGTAAGGTATAGAGAGATTTAGAGTGATGGGATTTTTTGTTTGTTTTTTGTTTATTATTATTGGAATAAAGAAAATGCTGTCTGAGCGATTGGGGTGATGAATGTACAAACATGTGATTACACCGAATACCACTGATTGTACTCTTTGGATGGATTTATGCTTTATTAATGTGTATCAATAAAAGTGAAAAAATGCTTAAGAAAAGAAAAATATGAATGTACAAAGTAGATTCGAGAAAAGGAAATGAAATAGCTGCATGTATTGCAGGGGAAGCTTAGAGAGATTGAGAGGTGAAATTTAAGGGGTACAGTTATTTGTGTGTCTTTTTTATTATTACTATTAAGATTGGAATAATCGGCATACTTTAATGGTGATTGAATTGATGAATATACAACTATGTGAATATACCAAATACCATTTATTGTACACGTTGGAAAAATTATATGCTTTATTAATATGTATCAATAAAACTGTTTAAAATTTAAAAAAAAAAAGAAGAAGGCATAATTATCTTCTCTGCAGTAAGCATTTTCAAGAAAAGGAAGCTAATGCTACCTCTTTGTTCTAGGAGAGGAGATGGAGTATAATGTAAACAAATTAAAGACAGGGGAATTAATTCCCTGGAGGGCTCAAAACTTTAGCTTATGTCTTAGGTATTAGTCAGGGTTCTCTCAGGAAACAGAATCAACAGGAGATATCTGTCAATAATATGAGATTTTGTAAGAGTCTCTCACGCAACCGTGGGGATGCACAAGTCCAGGTTCTGCAGACAGGCTGCAAGCCAGGGGCTCTGATGAAAGTCTGATGAAAGGTCCTTGATGAGTTTCTGGGAGAAGTTGGCTGTCCATACACGAGCTGCGAAATACTCTCTGAATGTTGAAATCACTTCCCCTTGAGGTAATGTTTCAGGCGTTTGCGGGGCACTACGCCCCACCTTCTT
>JAKSZT010051472.1:0-18230 GCA_026826555.1 Tolypeutes matacus
ATATATATATATATATATATATATATATATATATATATATATATATACACATATATTTTAAGAGGTGTTTAGATTACCCAAAATATTACACGGAACCCACTGGGATTCCCATGTTGCCCACCTCCTCCCATAAGTTTTTAAACCTAACTCTATAATAGTACTTACTTATTGCAGGTTAAATACTTTGATATTTTGAATGTATCCCCTGCTACCCTGTGAATAAATTGTTGATATACTCTGTTTCTTCGACCATTTTGTTCTCCCACAATTTACTGTGTTCAATATTGGTTAAGCATTTCTGTAAATATACAATCAAGCGTTTTAACCCTGGGGTTCACTACATCCTAATCCCCTAATAGCTATCTTAGAAATGCTCCTCACATCTACAGAATTATCTAGAAAACAAACCCCTATTGTTTGGATAATTATAAAACATGCTACTAATTTTTTCATGTATTTTGCTTTTGTGGCACTCTTCCTTAATATAATCACTTATTAAAACTACCTGTGATTTTTCCTGCTTGCTTATTAAAATTTATTTCCCAGCAGGAAATTACAAAGCCACTTGACACAGTACAATTACAGTGGATCTCATAAGTAATATGAATTTTTTATTCCAAATTAACTCATATTGTTATATTTTTTTAATTCTCTCACTTCCTATGTTTTGAAATAGAATCATAACCTAAAATATATGGACAATTCAAAGTACATCAAGTAAGCTCCTAACAATTAGATTTTTTATTTTCCTTCTGTAAATCAACATTTCAGAATACTGTGATGCATTCTTGAATTATATCAGAACATCAGGCTCATGGTCTCTTTCAAATTAACTTTAATTATGTAACCAGTTTACACATTAAGAGATTAGGAGTGCTAAGGAAGCTATGCCACCTGGACGAAATCTATATATCAGTTCCTTCTTTGATATATATTTAATTGTATTTCTTCCTGCCTTCCTGTTTAACCAAGGATATAAACTCCTGTTGATTCTCAATCCTACTCAGTCCTACTCAAGTAGCTGTATCATGTGGGGAAAAGAAATGTTTCTGACATACTACAGTTCATCCTATGTCCAAATCACCAAATTGAATTTCTTTGGAGTAGCTTTTAATAGAGAAACTCCTTAAGGGAATGCAGTAATCATTTAGCCATATGTTCTCTGAATCTCCATTGCTAGGATTTGACTCTATACGTAGACTGCGTTTCCCATCCCAGTTTTTGCTCATGGTTGCATTTCAAAAACTCTCTGTTAACAATAAACTCCGGCATATTTTCATTTATGCTTCTTAGCACTGTGTCCACATAAGTATAATTATGTCTGAATTTTAGAGCACATCAGGATGCTCTTGAAGACCAGAAACATGGACTAGAAATGGTCAAGCCTAGCTGGTCTCTATCACCATCAGTTAGTGGGATTTTGATCAATTCAAGATGACACACAGTTTTGAACTGTTAGTTCTCTAAAGAAAGATGCAATCATTGCTGTGCACTAGGAGGAGCAAGTACAGCCTATATAATACCTCTACTTTTCCCCCTAGATTCCTTATTGCCTCTGGTTTGTCATGTATAGGTTACAGCTATATTATATAAAGTTACATTATATTATCTTATATTACTTCACTTTTTGGTGAAGCCAACCCCAAAACATCTAATTCATTTTACTGTGATAGTGGAAACAAGAATGAACAATGTAATGCTTATGGTTATCAAGACACTTCTTTCAGAACAGTGTCAATTCAGGCACATATAAGCAATATCGTAGTGAAAGTTATATGACACCAAGGAACATGTGTTTAGTTACAGATATAATACTATGGGGGCTGATAAAGACTTCAGAACTATGCACTTAAAATAATACACATTAATTCACTGCTTTCTAAATATGAAATAATTTGTTCACAAACTTGTCCATAGTATACATTCTCAACAACTCCCTCATGCAACAGAATTGAGCATTTATTTTCCCCCAAAAATCTAAAAACAAAACAAAAACATTATACAACTGTACTTAAACACTTAATCAGTGTTTTTATACCTATACTTACAGCCAAAAAAGAGTGTTCTGAAGGAGTGTTACAAAGATATTCTGAAGAAAGGGAAATTGAAGCAAGTGAAATGAGAAGAAGAGAAGGAAATTATATTGACTAAGTAAAGAGAGTATTTGAAATTGGTATGTTGAAAGACAGGGAATGTTGAAGGATAAACATTGAAATTGGAAAGAAATAAAATAATAAGTTATAACAGATAACAAATGAGTCAAGTGGGAGTTTATATTGCTTTAAACTAAGCCTTATATTCACTTAGCATATCCAAAGATACTATTTCATTTAATATTCCTTAAATCCTGTAATAAACAAAAGAAAAGCATTACTTTAAATTTATTCATAATATGAAAGGATGAGTTGTGGAGTAGCATGATAAGCTACCTCCTCATTTGGATGGCTTCAAAACATTAAAATTTCTGATATATAGGTTTTGAATAAAATGTGATTACTTCTGAATGAAATGTCAACAGACTTAGAAAAGACTCTCCCACAGTCTTACCTTCTAGATATTCCCAAGAACACCTGACACTATTACGGTGTCACTTGAAATCATTTAAATTTCTAGAGAAAACCTATGTACTACAATTTTGCTAAGTAATTTGTGATTTAATTTTGCAATCCTGCCAAGAAATTCTGTCCCTTCTCTTTAATTACAGCAGTGTATGTTCTCATCCACTTTTTCTCTCAAGGATCTCAAGTACAGCTACTTTCTATCTTTAAAATATTAACATTATTGATATTTAAGATCAAATATAAATTTCTGTCAATGTCTTGATTAATAACACAGCTCCTAAATTTTCTCTTCTATTTTTATAATCCCATTTCCACACTTTTTATCTTAAAAATTTTCAAATTATTTCTCCATTAACTCCATAAATTTAAATGAGAAATTGTTAAATTGATCATTTAAAAATAAAATGAATAAAATTCCTCATTTATTTTTGGCCTTGGTTCCTTCTAAATAAAACTCTGATGAAATTCATCAACTATTTTCCAACTGGTGAATCAATATTCTCATTCTGGTAGTCGTTTAGATTTTGACACTTGAGATTTCAGCCCTATTGCTGATTAATTTTCTTTTAAAACTTGGTATTTATGATTTCTCTTTTCTGTTTCTACTACTAGCTGTCTCATCACTCTTATATTGGATTAGTTGTCTTTCCACGGGAGTCATTGTTTTCCCCAAGAATTCAGAATTGTCCTTCTTTTCCTTCTAATTGGTATATACTTATGATCACTAACTTTGTATCTCTTTACCCAATATTTTTTCCTGATATCACACACTACCAAATTCCTGCCATTCATATTTACTTCAAAATTACATCCTCATCAAATACTTTCTGTGCCTAATTTTGAATCCATTGTCACTCAATCAGACTGCTATGCCTTTAATATCAATATCCAGCTGCTAAGTTACTCGACATCTTGTTTATTATGCTCACCAAGTCGGTGTCATCTAGGAATATTGTTCTAAATGGAAATGGCTGCATCATAAAAATATTTGAATTTTTGCAAGTATGCATGCAGGAATGCTGGTAATATTTTACACTTCCACTAGCTATATAAACAGTTGTTCCTTTCATCACATTCTCAAAAAGCTTTTAACAACACTTGATAGATTTTTCAACTTTTCTGGATCCATTTTGTGAGAAATGATTTCTCAATTTATATTAATATTTTCAATATTGGTTTTGGGAATTGTCTTATACTTATTGAGTATTCAAATTTCTTCTTCAATGAATTCAATTTTTAATAAATCATCATTAATTTATGTGTGTGTGTGTGGAAGAAAAGTTCCCTCTTCTTTATTCCACCTTTTTGGAATAGATATGCAGATATCTATGATCATTGCCTGTCCTGCCATTATATGTTGTGTGTATGTGTGTAGGGCAGGTAATTTTCTCTTTAATTTGCTTGTCTTCATATAATAAAAATGACACTTCAAAAGCTCTACAGAAAGAGCTGTACCTGAGAAGCCTAAGCTGCCTCTAGAACTGATTATATTGTTAGATACAAACCTCTAGCCTTATGAGCCTGATGTCATTATAGTATGAGATTTTTCGTGTCAGGAGGGGTGAAAAGGAAGATGTTGTAGGAAGCATGAGTGTATTTTGTATTGTTGTAGGTTGAGTCCAGAAGATGAACTGTGCACATCTATTTTGTCTTCCTGGTAATATTTATTTTTTAATATTCCAGACTCCATATAAGCATTCTGACTTCTTATAGGCTGCCATGTTGTAAGGAAGCAAAAATTATCCACATAGATAGAATATGTAGAGAGATGCCCAGACAGTTTTCAACTGCTTCAGAATCCCCATGTTTCAGTGCCAACCACCAACTGATCACATAGAAATCCTGAAGTGGATCCTTGCAGCTGAGATCTCCCTGAGTTCTTGACTCACAGAAACCCATGAGGGATAAAATTACTGTAAGGTGCTAAATATTGGGGTAATTATTATATAGCAGTGGATAATTGGAAAAGAATGTTTGATCTTAGAAAACAACAGCCATGGATATCACACACATGATGATCTTTTTTGTGTTTATTTATTTTACTGTGCCTTGTTACATTCTATTTGATTATATTTTGATTAGTATTTTTTAATTTTTATTAACTGAGTCATGGCAAATATTTCCAAAAATGTTCTTGTGTAGTTTGGTACCAATATTTGCCAGCCTCAAAAATTCACTTCCATGCTATTGCTTCCTTTGATATTATTCAAAATACTTTGAATACCCAAAAAATATTTATTTATGCATATATATAGAATCAGTTTGGTCTTTTTTGTATATTGTTATGATTGAAAAAACTAATTTATTGTATATTAAATGAATGTTCATCTTTGTTTTTAGTCAGTGTTGGAAAACAGAATATTCTATGTAAGATTTCAAAACATACTCAGTGAATATATCACAATATTAATTTTTGAAATAAAGTCACTTTTTATCATCTTTTATATCCTCTTTTCCTACCTGACATATTTTTGGCCACATTTCATTTGTTTAATGACACTTTTATGGGTTTGTATTGGCTGAGAACAATTTTTGGAGATTGTTGAGATTGTCTAATGCATCTTATTCCTTTTTTCATTAAATTCATCAATTATCATAATTATTCCTTTTCTCTTGCTCAATCAATCCCAAGTATAAAAAAGATAGAAGCACAGAAATTATTGTGTCTCAGATCCACTATGAGATTTGAATCAGGACTGTGATTTATAGCATCTGTCTCTCATTTGAGAGGTTATTTTATTTATAGCATAAATTATTATCTTGTATTAATAGATTGGGGTTTTTTGGTGTCTGCAGGACCATCTGAGTTTCAGCAATTCATTAAATATACTCACAGAATTCAGAAAAAATAATTCATACCCACAGTTATGGTTCATTACATTGAAAGATTATATATTAAAATCTGTAAAGTAAAAAAGTGCATAGGACAGAGTTCAGGAAAGACTAGGTGCAAATTTCCAGTTGTCCTCTTCCCATGAATTCATGCAGACAGGATCTATGTTTCCCAGCAACGATTTGTAACAATATCCAAAGACTATTGTCAATCAGAAAAGCAAACCTAAGCCTTGATGTCCATAGCCCTTATTGGGGATAGATCACAAATGAATGGAGTATATTGTTGCTCACCTTAATTAATAACTCTCCAGGTGTCCACAGGCTAAACTGATACAGCATGACCCACAGCACTCACCATATATTACATTGTTAGCATAAACTATCTGGTGTGGCCAAAAGCTCCAGGTATACAAAGACACTTTTACCAGCCACAATATTCTAAATTTTAAGAGATTATATCTCAGTTGTTAGTTAAGAACAAGTTCTTCCTTTAGAATATATGGATTTGAAACATCCAAGACCGTTGAGTTAACACTACTTCACAATGTGTAAATCATTCAAAATCTTAATTTGGATATGAAGTTTTCCAAACTCCCTGAAATCCAGAGAGCACCAAGTCCATAAATTTCAGTGATGCTCAATGTCTTGACCTCTGAGAATTCATGTGTGTGTGTGTCTGTGTGTGTGGCTGGATAGATAGCTAGATATAAATAATTTAACGAAACCAGTAAAATTCATCATCTACAGCTGGAAATTAGAACAAAATTGAATTTATGTTTCATTCTTAATCTACCCAATTAAGTCTTACGGTCTCCTGTGTCTTGTATATACACTAGAGATGACAGTTGTACTTAAATTGCTGCTGTATGGGTAAATGAGAATATGTGTGTACATTTAAGGAACTGTGCTAGACACAGGGTAAAAATCATGGACATGGATTTCTAAATCTCTGTGTTCTTTCAATGGAACTCCGATAAAATGTGAGCAGACATAAAGTCCTCATTTGCAATTTTCTTTGATTTCTTCCTCTGTGTGGCAGACACTGTACTAAGTAAATCCATTTTCTCATGTTCAAAATTATAAGTTTTGTAACAGTTATATATCTATTATAACTCCCTTTCTTTTCAAGTATACATCAGGACTTTTAAATATATATATACTTCATCTTTGTGTATAGTGACACCCCTTGATGTCAAAATGTATATTTGGATCTATTTTCAAATGCAGGCAATCATAAATATTTGCAAATTCCATATTTGTGAATTTGCCTATTTATTTGTAATCTCGAAGTCAATACTTGTAGTGCTTTTGTGATCATTCATGGACTTGGGCTTTATGGCAAAAAAATTGAATTAAAGTTGAATAAAGCAACTCTGCCTTCTTCTTTCAGCTTCTTACTAAAAAGGAGTGTGGTTTTCATGATATATTTAGTGCCATGTTTTTCACATTTTGGCAATTTTTGTTATGATTTCAATCTGTAACATGGTCCTGCAGCCTAGTGATGAAGTGCTATACAGTGTTCCTCAGCTCAAAAAGTTTGTGATGTGTCTTATGGAGAAAATATGTGTGTTAGATAAGCTTCATTCAGGCATGTGTTATAGTGTTGTTGGTTGTCAATTCAGTGTTAAGGAATTGAAAATATATTTTTCATATGGTATCTTCAAACAGAAACACACAGAAATCAAGATTTTGTATTGACTGATTGATGGAAATGTGAACAGAGACTTGAAAGAAAAAACCTTTTAATTCCCTTGGTATCAATTGTTCAGTATTCACTAATTGTTCCTCGCAGCTTTCTAGAATATAATTGCCACAAATAATGCAATTTGACTATATTTATTGGGTTTTTACTGTTGACCTCTTTTTGCAAAATGTGTTCTTGGATCATTTAAAAATATTTACTCTAAACCTGCTTAGTTGTGAGCCCAAGGATCTCTCTCCACTGTGGATGCTAAAAGCCCTCTGGAAAGTTGTGAAAGGAGCTACACTGGGTTATATCCATGCTTGTGAAGGAATTCATGAAGCTGATGTGTTTAGAACTGAGATAAATAGTCACTTGGTTCCTGGTTTGGGTGTTCTTCCATTATTTCTTTCTACATGTAAATATTTTTAGTAGGTACGTAACATCACTCTTCAAAGTAACTGGGTTCTTATTTTTGAAATAACCAGAAGTCTCTATCAAGGACAGCCAATGTACAAAACACCCATGATAACCCTCATTGGCAGATATTATGGACTACAAGTATTCCTTTGTTGTATTAAGCCACCAAGATATGAAGGTTACTATTTACTGCAGTATCACCTACTGAAAACTGACTAATAATCTTTTTAAATAGATTTTTATTAGAGAGGTTGTGAACTTACAAAACTATCATGTACATATGTGTAATTCCCATACAACACCTTTCCACCAACACACTACATTTTTTACAGATTATGAGCTAATATAATCAGACTATGACCACTAACTCTAGTCTATAGTTTATATTTGGTATATATTTTTCCATATCTTAACACAGTATATCTTCTGCATTAATGCAAGAATACTACAGTATTGCTGTTAACTATATTCCATAGGTTACATTAACTGTATTTCCCATGCTTCTCCACATTCTTACCACCTTGTAATAGTGATGTACATTTTTCCTAATTCATAGAAGGACATTCTTGTTTTTGTACTATTAATCACAATCTCATTCACCCCTGAGTTCATTATGTTATTCAGTCCCTAGATTACTGTCTTGCTTTCTTTCAATTGACATTTATATCCTAGACAGCCTTTTTCAACCACATTTTTTTTAATAAAGTCTAGAGCTTTTATTTATTTATTTATTTTTCACTTCCCCCCTTTTTTTTTATTATGGGTAAAAATCAAAATTCTCACAATACATACAAACATTTGCAAAATGATATATATTCAACCACATTTAAGAATCAGCTTGATGACTTCTACTCATTATAATGTGTTACCATTATATCCATTTCCACTTCCACCACATTTACAGTCATGTTCATTAAAACTTCCACATACATTAAGCATCAGTACCCCTTCTCTGTCCTCTTCCAATCTCTTAATAACCTGTACTGTAGATTTTAACTACATGCATTTATTCTTCAAATTTAATTCATATGATTGAAACCATGCAATATTTATCTTTTATGTCTGGCTTATTTCACTTAGCATAATGTCTTCAAGGTTCATCCATGTTATCATATGTGTCCCAGTATCATTTCTTCTTACAGCAGCATAGTATTCCATTGAATGTATATACCAAATTTTGTTTAGCCATTCATCAGTTGAGGGCCACTTGTGTTTCCATTTGTTGGCAATTGTGAATAATGCCTCTATGAATATCAATGTTCACATGTCTGTCTGTGTCACAGGCTTTGTTTCTTTTGGATATATTCCTAGTAGAGGAATTACTGGATTATATGGAAATTTTTTATTTAGCTTCCTGGGGAACCACTAAACTGTCTTCCATAGACACTGCACCATTTTACATTCCCACCAACAGTAAAGCAGTGTTTGTATTTCTCCCCATCCTCTAGAGCACTTATTCTTTTCTGTTTTTTAAAAATAATGGCCATTTTACGTGGTGTAAGATAATATCTCATTGTCATTTTGATTTGCATTTCCCTAATAGCTAGTGATATTGAACATTTTTTCATGTGCTTTTTGGCCATCTGTATTTCCTCTTTGGAGAAATGTCTATTTAAATCTTTTGCTCATTTTTTATTGGAATTGAAATAGGAATAGGAGGAAACTTCCTCAACATGATAAAAGGTATATATGAAAAAACCACAGCTTACATCACACTCACTGGTGAAATGCTCCCGCTAAGATATCGAACAATACAGGAATGCTCACAGTCACCACTTTTATTTAACATTGTTTTGTAAGTAATAGATAGATCTTTTAGGCAAAAATAAATAAGTTAGGAGAGGGGGGTATCATGGGCCCTGGGGGGCCGGGGAGAAGGGAACAGTCAAGATCTAATGGGTTGTTTGGTGGTCATGGGGAAGGTTTTTCATTACCTTTCAGTAATGGACACAGGACATGGTAAATATCACCAAAATTATTAAAGTGTATCATCTAAATTGTAAAAAAAAAATAAAAAAATAAAAAAATAAAAAAATAAAAAAATAAATAAATAAATAAAAGGCATCCAAATTAGAAAGGAAGAAGTAAAAATTTAACTATTTGCAAATGACATGGCACTATATGTAGAAAGTCCCCCAAATCTACAGCAAAGCTTCTAGAGCTGATAAATGAGTTCAGTAAAGTGGCAGGACAAAAGATCAACACACAAAAATTAGTAATATTTCAGTACACTAATAATGAGTAATCTGAGGAGGAAATCAAGACAGAAATTCAATTTACAATAGCAACTAAATAATTAAATATCTATGAATAAACTTAACTGAAAAATGTAAAGGACTTATATACAGAACACCATACAACATTATTAAAGGAAATCAAAGAAGATTTAAATTAATGGAAAACTACTCCATGCTCATGGATTGGAAGACTAAATATCATTAAGATGTCTGTACTTCCTAAAATGATTTACAAATCCAATTTAATGCCAATGAAAATTACAACAGCATTTTTTACTCAATTGGAAAAACCAATTATATAAATTATTGGGAAAGAAAAGGGATCCCAAATAGACAAATACCTATTGAAAATGAAAAATGAAATTTGAGGAATCACACTACCTGACTTTAAAGCATACACAAAGCTAAAGTGATCAAAACACTGCATGGTTTTGACAGTGGTCAAAACTGCATGGTATTGTCACAAGGACAGATATACTAAGCAATGGAACAGAAATGAGAGTTCTGATACTGCTTCTCAAATATACAATATGATATTCAACAAATCCATCAAACCCACTTAACTTGGGCAGAATGGCTTCTTCAGAAAATGATGCTGGGTAAACTAGATATTCATATCCAAAAGAATAAGAGATGATTGCCATCTCATGCCCTATAACAAAAACTAAATCAAGATGGATCAAAGACCCACATATAAGAGCTAGGACCATAAAAATCCTAGAAGATAATGTAGGGAATAATCAATGTGAAATAGTTTCACAAACTTTACACCCAAAGCATGAGCAATGAAAGATAAAACAGATAAATAGACCACCTCAAAATTAATAACTTTTGTGCTTCAAAGAAGTTTGTCAAGAAAGTGAAAAGGCTGCCTACTCAATGGGAGAAAACAATTGGGAAATTAGGAAACACTTATCTGATAAGGGTCTAATATCCAGCATATGTAAAAAACTCTACATCTCAAAAATAAAAAGTCAAACAACCCATTTTAAAGTGGCCCAGAGATTTGAATAGACACTTTTCCAAAGAGGAAATATAAATGGCTAAAAAGCACATGAAAACATGCTCTGCATCAGTAGCTTTTAGGGAAATGAAAATAAAAACTTCAATGAGATATTATCTTACACCTATTAGACTGGTGGCTATTAAAAAATAGAACTGCAAGGGTTGGAGAGGAAGTAGAGGAAAGGGAATCCTCATCCACTGCTTATGGGAATGTAGAATGGTGCAGCCATTGTGGAGGACAAATTGGCAGTTCCTCAGGAAGTTAACTATAGAATTACCATATGATCCAGCAGTCCGACTGCTGGGTATATACCCAAAAGAATTGAAAGCAGGGACATGAACAGATATTTATATATATATACCAATGTTCATAGTGGAATTATGCACTGTTACCAAAAGTTGGAAACAATCCAAATGTCCATCAACATAAGAATGGATAAGCAAAATGTGGTATAAACATACAATGGAATATTACTCAGCTGTAAGAAGGAATGAAGTATTGACACCCATGACAACAGAGATGAATCTTGAAGTCCTTATGTTGAGTAAATAAGCCAGGTACTAAAAGACAAATATTGCATGACCTCACAAATATGACCTGTGCATATTGAGCAGACTCACAGAACTGGTATATGGAAATTTGTTATCCAGAGAGAGAAGAAAATAGAGTGCTGTGAGCCAATGCTCAATATGGTCAAAACCCAAGATAAAGTGGAAAGGTGTGGTTTGGCAGTGTATGGCTTTGGTGGTGGTTCAGGAATATGAGTGAGTTTGAAGGTGCTAGAATGTGAGGGTGAGCAAGGTGGCAGGGTTAGGTTGGGCTTTTCAAGGAACTGGGGGGAGGACTAGAGGAAGGAACAGATAAGCTCTGGGGATTTTTATGTCTGTGGTTGAGACTACAACAGTGAGAATGGTCTTTCAGCTAATATGGCAAGGAAGATTCATTGGTGCAGGATTTGGTGGTAGAAGTATATATAGGAAAGGGTGCACCTGGGGCATAATTTTATTGAATATGAATATGTTCATCTTGTCATAGGGTGTCATAGACAACCACAGTATAAACAAGAAAATATTAAACTCCCATCTTGAAAAATCTTTCTATATACTCAAATTGAGGGGCAAGAATCTCTCAAGAACATAGACAGTGCCTAGTAAAAGAAAGCAGACCAGTATGTTAAGCCCTCAGTATTAATGCATGTAACTATGAACCTTATTCTTCAAAAATTGAAACTTGGTGATTCTATAGGTGCTGATTGGGGGGAATAATAAGTAGAATATATGCCATTTTGGGGCATTGGAATTATTCTGCATGACCCTGAATTGATGAATACTGGGCATTATATATTTTGTCACATCCTATAGAAGTTGCCAAATGTAAACCATAATGTAACCCATTGATCATATTTAGTAGCAATGCTTTGATATGTGTTCATCAATTGTGACAAATATACCATACTCATGTAAGATGTTATTTGTAGGGGAGGTTATGGGGTGGGAGTCTGTGTGATATATGGGAATCCCCTATATTTTCTATGTGACTTTTCTGTAACCTAAAGCTTCTTGGAAAATAAAGTGAAAAAAAATAGATACTCGGTGAACATACAGAAGAAATTATAAATATACATAAAAGATTTTAGTTCTTATGGAGATGAAAGTCACAATGCAAAAAAAGTATATATATATATATTTATTTACTTGTTTATTTATTTTATTTTATTTTATTACTACTATTTTGGTTTGTTTCAGGGGAGCTTTTGGATTTCAGAATATTTGCAACTGTATGTAGGGGAGGATTACTGTAGTGGGGTGTCTGTAGTTGGGGGATGTATGGGGAGGGGTGCATCTGGGTCATGCCTTTATGGAATATGAATGTGTTCTTGTGGTCCTGGAGTGGTGTATTCTTAGGTGGAAACTCTCACAATAACCAAAGGAATATTGAATTCCCATCCTGGGGAATCTTGCTACATTCTCTAATACAGTGGCAAAAATCTTTAGAGTATATGGACAGTGCCAAGCAAAATAAGACAGACCAACATGCCAGGCCCTTGATATTGATGCTTGTACTTATGAAACTTGTTCTTGTCAATTTGAAGCTTAGCCTAGTAGTTTATATTGCCTAAGAGTTACCTCCTGAAAGCCTCCTTGTTGGTCATATGTGACCTTTCTCTAAACCAAACTCAGCATATAAACTCACAACTTCCCCATGCAGGCATAGGTCATGACTCCCAGTGATGTCCCTCCCTGGCACAATGGGATTATTACCAAGTGCCAACTAGTGATGCATTTGGGGAAAAGAAAACCTAGATGTAAAGAGGTAAATAATAAACACAAATGAGTTTTAATGATTAAGAGATTTCAAAATGAGTTGTGGGAGTCTCTCCAGTGTTGATGGTTATGCACATTTCAGGAGGAGCTCACTTATTGCCACAGTAAACAGTTCCTCAAGCAGGGTTGGACCTAAGTGCTCTAGAGATATCTAGACACTATAAGCAGGGCAGATAATCCCAGGAAATTGGCATGCTCTCAGTGTGCCTTTCATTGAAATTTCTTTACCATTTTTATTTGCACCTATAGTTTGCACTATACCCGTTAAATATATGTCCCTGAGACTTACATATTCTGGCTGTTCATATGCCAGTTGAGCCCTGAAGCTCATCAGAGTAGCATCGCCTACTCTCCAGTTCATTGGACTCACCCAGGACAACTAACAAATGGATGATGATGGACAACACACATCCTAAAATAGAGTATCTACAACAGGAAGCAAGTAGATTCCATTTATCTGCCTGGGATCTAGGCCCCTCAACATCACAAGCAGAATGGGCATCATCCTCTCAAAATACTCAAGATTATGGAATGAAAAACCATAATGGGTGAATACAACTATGGACTAACATTGACGTATTAGTATTCTAGTAATAGAAAAACTGGTAACATTGATATAAAGACAATGGTCCCCAGAGGTTCTGAGGGGAACAAGAGAGAAGAATAGGTGTAATATGCAGCATATTTGGGACATTGAATTTATTCTTTATGATATTGCAATGACAGATACAAGCCATTTTATATTTTGTGAAAATCTATAAAATTGTGCAGCATAACTATACTGTAAACTCTAGATTATGCATAGTAACAATGCTTCAATAAGTGTTCATCAATTGTAAAAATGTACCACATTAAGGAAAATGTTGTTAATGGGGGGAAATGTGGGAAGGGGAGGGGATGGAGTATATGGAAATTCCCTATATTTTCTTTTTTTAAAAATATTTATTTTATTTAATTATCCCCACCACCACCACTTATGCTCGCTGCCTGCTCTGTCTATTAGCTGCGTGTTCTACTGTGTCTGCTTGTCTTCTCTTTTCGTCTTCTCTTTAGGAGGCGCTAGTAACTGATCCTGGGACCTTCCAATGTGGGAGGGAGGCATTCAATCACCTGAGCCACCCCAGCCCCCTGGTTTGTTGGGTTTCTCACTGTCTCTCTTCTGTGTCTGTTGTTTGTTGAGTCATCTTGATACACCAGCTCTCTGGGTGGGCCAGCTTGCTTTCACCAGGAGGCCCTGGGAATTGAACCTGGGACCCTCCATATGGTAGAGAGGAGCCCAATCACTTGAGCCACATCTGCTTCCCCCTTATATTTTTGATGTAACATTTATGTATTCAAAAGCCTCTTTAAAAATAAAGAAAAAAATAAATGAAAAGAAAAGAGTAAATAATGTTATTTTTTACTCCATTTTGGATTTAATGATTGTATTGATAAGCATGTAATAATAAGTGTGAATAGAAAATGCATACATTCCTTTTATCAATTTTGGAAATAATGTTTAATATGTATAAGCAAGTAAATGTATCCCAAGACAAACTTGGAATTGAGTCTAACAAACTTGTGTTCATTATAAGAGTAATTTATCTGTGTGTTCAAAGGATGCAGTGAAAATTATTTCTGGTAGCTTCACCAATGACACCAACCCTACCTCTCCTTACACAGATGTATTTTAGTACTATTTTCATGATCCTAAACTTATATTTTCAAAATTATTTTTTGACTGAAAAAAAAAAACAATATTTTTATTTCTTCTATAATATAAATTATAGAATTTCAAAGGATATTGATTCTAGGTTTATAAATGTTTAAAGAAGAGATAAATGAAGATAAATTTTAACAGAATATTTCTAAGCATAAAATTAAGCTTTTTAAGACATTTTTTAATGACAAATATTAGTGTATCAAACATGCCTGATTGTGGCTTGCTTATTCAAAGTACCAGATCAAGAGACAATGGTCAATACAAATCACTCAAAAACCTCAAAAAGATTGATTTTTTACATTTTATATTCAAATTAACTTAATTATTGAATTTATAGCAATTATATCTATAGAATCCTTGTCAATAATCTCAATTTATTAGTGAAAACCTGAGTTGCAACAAATTACTTTGGGTGAGTCTCATTAATCTCCTATAAATTTCCCAAATAAAATATTCCTTTCTTTATTTTCCATAGGGAACGTTTTATTTGATCATTTCTAAGACTGTAGGTAATTGGCTTCAAGACTAGAAGGACTATGGAATAGAACACAGAAAGGACCATGTCCTGGTTAGTCACAGAGGTTGTAATTGGCTTCAAGTAGATGGAAAAGCCTGAGCTGAGGAAGATTGAGACCACAAGGATCTGGGGAACACAGGTGGAAAAGGCTTTTTCTCTGTCAGCTCTGCTTGGAAACTTTACCACAGTAGAAAATATGTAATTATAAGACCTGATGATGAAGATGAAACAACCACCACCAATGCCCAGACCTGAGGCAAGAATTATGATCTCATTGCTGAAGGTGTCAGAACAGGAAATCCTCAGCAGAGAGGGAATATCACAAAAGAACTGGGGGACGATGTTGGACTTGACAGAAGTGCAGTTGGAAAGTATTGCCAGTGTGGAATCCTGAGTAGGCCAGTACACTGAGCATGGAGGCAATTGTCATCTGGACACAAATTTGAGGGTTGATGATCACAGGGTAATGGATGGGCTGACAGATGGCCACATATCAATCCTGAGCCACAATGGTGAGGAGCATCAACACCACTAAAAAAACCTGAGCTATGCATCCCGCCTTAGAAATGGTGCTTCTATCAAGCAGATAATTGACACGTGAATTAGGGACAGTTACAGAAATGTAGCATGCATCCAAGATTGCCAGATTCCTGAGGAAGAAATACATGGGGGAGTGAAGTCTCTTGTCAATGGTTGTGACAGTAATAGCGAGAACGTTCCCAATAACAGTCACCAAATACATCAGAGAGAATGATATGGCATGCAGAACCCGTACTTCCCACTCATCAGAAAAATCCCGTTAGAAGAAATTCCATCATCATAGTAGAATTGGACATTTTTGAGAAACAATGAGAGGTTGTACCTGGGAGGCAAGGAGAAAATCCTTGAACCCATAAAGAATCAAAGTACAAGAAGTTGCACCTTAACTCCTTTGCCGTTCACCCCTTATTAATTTTAATCCATATCAATGTTGCTAATATTTTGGAAGGAAAATAATGTGATGCTGCATTAGCTTCCATAATATTCTTATTCCTACTATAAGAGTTAAGTACAAATCACAACCTAATTGCACATAACCAGAAAACATTAAAGTGTTTATCTATTTATCTATCACTCTATCATGTATTTTATCATCTAAATTGCATATCATATGAGTATGCAATTTTCTCATAATAAAATAGAAATATATAGAGATCTTACAGATAATATCATAAAGATTTTTAAAGATAATCTTGAACACTCAATAACTGGAATAAAATCGTTTGGATTTGTTTAGTCTTTCATTTTTATTTTAAGTGTACAAACAATATTGGAAAAATAATCTAGAACTAGTCATTTAGGGACAATAATGTCAAAATTATCTTAATTTACCTTCTGAAGTTATTTAGAATTTTACATACTCCAATATCTGAAACAGATAACACTCTCTTTTACTCTTTACCTCAATTATATCACACTGAGTTTGCTCTACATTTTTCCATTGAAATCTTATTCTTCAATTTATTTCTCTAGCCGTCTCTCTCCCTTTTAAAGACAGATGTGTCCCTTCCATTGACAGAGTAAAGTATTCCTGCTGCTTCTTTTTCTTAGTCTCTTGCATTTGCCCCTAATGCTCCCTGATTATCCTCTTTAGTTTTCCAACTTTTCAAAACTTCCATAGAAGGGTTGGTTCCACTTCCTGAAAAACAAAACAAAAGAAAATTGAATCACATTATTGCATTTGTAAGTTTTTACAGAATTAATTTATCTTTCCTTTTTTTTCATCTAGAGTTAATCATTTTGCTCTTTCTCTCTTTAATCTTTTTATTTTTCAACAAAATTTCTCAACTTTCTTCCTTCATTTCCTAATCACTAATAAACTCCTGGGTTTTGGGGACCACATCCTTATGGTAGATAAATCACTGATTTCTTCAGTATTCTGATTTGTTCACCAGTGGTCATATTAACCAGCTTTATTTTGACTTATCTTTGTTACTTGCATTCCTCCAATTCTTCTCTGTCATTCTTATATAACTTTTTCTTCTAATTTCCTCAAAATAAGAGTAATAGTAACAACAACAAGAACTAATAATAATGTTGACAATTGGAACAATGAACAACGAATGTGTCCACAGTTAGGCTGATTGAATGTTACTCTTCTTTATTTGAAATGAAAAAGTTTTCAATTCTGCTCACATCTTTACAATCTAAACTCATTCCCTCCTCCAGAAACATTTGTGATTTTTCATCTGCTCATGTTGCTCAAACATTTTCTGCTCATCTTCTCTCATGTGAATTCATCAAATATTGCCCATATATAAGTTGTGAATAATAGAGGAAAATGTGTATGTGGGTGGGAGGGGGTAATATGGGAATTGCCTATACTTTTTTTTTTTTATTATGGGTAAAAATCAAAATTCTCACAATACATACAAACATTTGCAAAATGATGTATAAATATATATGCATATATGTGTATTTGCTTACAAAAATGTTATTTATATATATATATAAATATATTTTAAGAGGTGCTTAGATTACCCAAAATATTACACAGAACCCACTGGGATTCCCATGTTGCTCACCTCCCACACCTCCCACCACATCCCACACAAACATCTCCCACAAGTGTGGCCCACCACCCTCAATGAACTTGCACATCCTGGAGCCTTGCCACCAACCATAGACCACAGTTCACACTGTAGACCACACTCTCTCTCACTCAGTTCTGAGTCGTGTGTGCTGATTTAAGATGGCCTACATCCGTTGCCACAACAGTACTCAAGACAACCTCCAACTCCCAAAGAAGCCCCTGTATTTCAACTGCTCATCTCCTCCCTACCCCAAAAGTGTCAAGTGGCCACTGGCTCCACCTCATTGTTATAATTTCTTGCATTGCTAGAATCACCATATGTGAACAAGAGAATACCATCAAGTCCACTCTAGTCCATAGTTCTTCCCCCAATCC
>JAKSZT010051473.1:0-18230 GCA_026826555.1 Tolypeutes matacus
ATATATATATATATATATATATATATATATATATATATATATATATACACATATATTTTAAGAGGTGTTTAGATTACCCAAAATATTACACGGAACCCACTGGGATTCCCATGTTGCCCACCTCCTCCCATAAGTTTTTAAACCTAACTCTATAATAGTACTTACTTATTGCAGGTTAAATACTTTGATATTTTGAATGTATCCCCTGCTACCCTGTGAATAAATTGTTGATATACTCTGTTTCTTCGACCATTTTGTTCTCCCACAATTTACTGTGTTCAATATTGGTTAAGCATTTCTGTAAATATACAATCAAGCGTTTTAACCCTGGGGTTCACTACATCCTAATCCCCTAATAGCTATCTTAGAAATGCTCCTCACATCTACAGAATTATCTAGAAAACAAACCCCTATTGTTTGGATAATTATAAAACATGCTACTAATTTTTTCATGTATTTTGCTTTTGTGGCACTCTTCCTTAATATAATCACTTATTAAAACTACCTGTGATTTTTCCTGCTTGCTTATTAAAATTTATTTCCCAGCAGGAAATTACAAAGCCACTTGACACAGTACAATTACAGTGGATCTCATAAGTAATATGAATTTTTTATTCCAAATTAACTCATATTGTTATATTTTTTTAATTCTCTCACTTCCTATGTTTTGAAATAGAATCATAACCTAAAATATATGGACAATTCAAAGTACATCAAGTAAGCTCCTAACAATTAGATTTTTTATTTTCCTTCTGTAAATCAACATTTCAGAATACTGTGATGCATTCTTGAATTATATCAGAACATCAGGCTCATGGTCTCTTTCAAATTAACTTTAATTATGTAACCAGTTTACACATTAAGAGATTAGGAGTGCTAAGGAAGCTATGCCACCTGGACGAAATCTATATATCAGTTCCTTCTTTGATATATATTTAATTGTATTTCTTCCTGCCTTCCTGTTTAACCAAGGATATAAACTCCTGTTGATTCTCAATCCTACTCAGTCCTACTCAAGTAGCTGTATCATGTGGGGAAAAGAAATGTTTCTGACATACTACAGTTCATCCTATGTCCAAATCACCAAATTGAATTTCTTTGGAGTAGCTTTTAATAGAGAAACTCCTTAAGGGAATGCAGTAATCATTTAGCCATATGTTCTCTGAATCTCCATTGCTAGGATTTGACTCTATACGTAGACTGCGTTTCCCATCCCAGTTTTTGCTCATGGTTGCATTTCAAAAACTCTCTGTTAACAATAAACTCCGGCATATTTTCATTTATGCTTCTTAGCACTGTGTCCACATAAGTATAATTATGTCTGAATTTTAGAGCACATCAGGATGCTCTTGAAGACCAGAAACATGGACTAGAAATGGTCAAGCCTAGCTGGTCTCTATCACCATCAGTTAGTGGGATTTTGATCAATTCAAGATGACACACAGTTTTGAACTGTTAGTTCTCTAAAGAAAGATGCAATCATTGCTGTGCACTAGGAGGAGCAAGTACAGCCTATATAATACCTCTACTTTTCCCCCTAGATTCCTTATTGCCTCTGGTTTGTCATGTATAGGTTACAGCTATATTATATAAAGTTACATTATATTATCTTATATTACTTCACTTTTTGGTGAAGCCAACCCCAAAACATCTAATTCATTTTACTGTGATAGTGGAAACAAGAATGAACAATGTAATGCTTATGGTTATCAAGACACTTCTTTCAGAACAGTGTCAATTCAGGCACATATAAGCAATATCGTAGTGAAAGTTATATGACACCAAGGAACATGTGTTTAGTTACAGATATAATACTATGGGGGCTGATAAAGACTTCAGAACTATGCACTTAAAATAATACACATTAATTCACTGCTTTCTAAATATGAAATAATTTGTTCACAAACTTGTCCATAGTATACATTCTCAACAACTCCCTCATGCAACAGAATTGAGCATTTATTTTCCCCCAAAAATCTAAAAACAAAACAAAAACATTATACAACTGTACTTAAACACTTAATCAGTGTTTTTATACCTATACTTACAGCCAAAAAAGAGTGTTCTGAAGGAGTGTTACAAAGATATTCTGAAGAAAGGGAAATTGAAGCAAGTGAAATGAGAAGAAGAGAAGGAAATTATATTGACTAAGTAAAGAGAGTATTTGAAATTGGTATGTTGAAAGACAGGGAATGTTGAAGGATAAACATTGAAATTGGAAAGAAATAAAATAATAAGTTATAACAGATAACAAATGAGTCAAGTGGGAGTTTATATTGCTTTAAACTAAGCCTTATATTCACTTAGCATATCCAAAGATACTATTTCATTTAATATTCCTTAAATCCTGTAATAAACAAAAGAAAAGCATTACTTTAAATTTATTCATAATATGAAAGGATGAGTTGTGGAGTAGCATGATAAGCTACCTCCTCATTTGGATGGCTTCAAAACATTAAAATTTCTGATATATAGGTTTTGAATAAAATGTGATTACTTCTGAATGAAATGTCAACAGACTTAGAAAAGACTCTCCCACAGTCTTACCTTCTAGATATTCCCAAGAACACCTGACACTATTACGGTGTCACTTGAAATCATTTAAATTTCTAGAGAAAACCTATGTACTACAATTTTGCTAAGTAATTTGTGATTTAATTTTGCAATCCTGCCAAGAAATTCTGTCCCTTCTCTTTAATTACAGCAGTGTATGTTCTCATCCACTTTTTCTCTCAAGGATCTCAAGTACAGCTACTTTCTATCTTTAAAATATTAACATTATTGATATTTAAGATCAAATATAAATTTCTGTCAATGTCTTGATTAATAACACAGCTCCTAAATTTTCTCTTCTATTTTTATAATCCCATTTCCACACTTTTTATCTTAAAAATTTTCAAATTATTTCTCCATTAACTCCATAAATTTAAATGAGAAATTGTTAAATTGATCATTTAAAAATAAAATGAATAAAATTCCTCATTTATTTTTGGCCTTGGTTCCTTCTAAATAAAACTCTGATGAAATTCATCAACTATTTTCCAACTGGTGAATCAATATTCTCATTCTGGTAGTCGTTTAGATTTTGACACTTGAGATTTCAGCCCTATTGCTGATTAATTTTCTTTTAAAACTTGGTATTTATGATTTCTCTTTTCTGTTTCTACTACTAGCTGTCTCATCACTCTTATATTGGATTAGTTGTCTTTCCACGGGAGTCATTGTTTTCCCCAAGAATTCAGAATTGTCCTTCTTTTCCTTCTAATTGGTATATACTTATGATCACTAACTTTGTATCTCTTTACCCAATATTTTTTCCTGATATCACACACTACCAAATTCCTGCCATTCATATTTACTTCAAAATTACATCCTCATCAAATACTTTCTGTGCCTAATTTTGAATCCATTGTCACTCAATCAGACTGCTATGCCTTTAATATCAATATCCAGCTGCTAAGTTACTCGACATCTTGTTTATTATGCTCACCAAGTCGGTGTCATCTAGGAATATTGTTCTAAATGGAAATGGCTGCATCATAAAAATATTTGAATTTTTGCAAGTATGCATGCAGGAATGCTGGTAATATTTTACACTTCCACTAGCTATATAAACAGTTGTTCCTTTCATCACATTCTCAAAAAGCTTTTAACAACACTTGATAGATTTTTCAACTTTTCTGGATCCATTTTGTGAGAAATGATTTCTCAATTTATATTAATATTTTCAATATTGGTTTTGGGAATTGTCTTATACTTATTGAGTATTCAAATTTCTTCTTCAATGAATTCAATTTTTAATAAATCATCATTAATTTATGTGTGTGTGTGTGGAAGAAAAGTTCCCTCTTCTTTATTCCACCTTTTTGGAATAGATATGCAGATATCTATGATCATTGCCTGTCCTGCCATTATATGTTGTGTGTATGTGTGTAGGGCAGGTAATTTTCTCTTTAATTTGCTTGTCTTCATATAATAAAAATGACACTTCAAAAGCTCTACAGAAAGAGCTGTACCTGAGAAGCCTAAGCTGCCTCTAGAACTGATTATATTGTTAGATACAAACCTCTAGCCTTATGAGCCTGATGTCATTATAGTATGAGATTTTTCGTGTCAGGAGGGGTGAAAAGGAAGATGTTGTAGGAAGCATGAGTGTATTTTGTATTGTTGTAGGTTGAGTCCAGAAGATGAACTGTGCACATCTATTTTGTCTTCCTGGTAATATTTATTTTTTAATATTCCAGACTCCATATAAGCATTCTGACTTCTTATAGGCTGCCATGTTGTAAGGAAGCAAAAATTATCCACATAGATAGAATATGTAGAGAGATGCCCAGACAGTTTTCAACTGCTTCAGAATCCCCATGTTTCAGTGCCAACCACCAACTGATCACATAGAAATCCTGAAGTGGATCCTTGCAGCTGAGATCTCCCTGAGTTCTTGACTCACAGAAACCCATGAGGGATAAAATTACTGTAAGGTGCTAAATATTGGGGTAATTATTATATAGCAGTGGATAATTGGAAAAGAATGTTTGATCTTAGAAAACAACAGCCATGGATATCACACACATGATGATCTTTTTTGTGTTTATTTATTTTACTGTGCCTTGTTACATTCTATTTGATTATATTTTGATTAGTATTTTTTAATTTTTATTAACTGAGTCATGGCAAATATTTCCAAAAATGTTCTTGTGTAGTTTGGTACCAATATTTGCCAGCCTCAAAAATTCACTTCCATGCTATTGCTTCCTTTGATATTATTCAAAATACTTTGAATACCCAAAAAATATTTATTTATGCATATATATAGAATCAGTTTGGTCTTTTTTGTATATTGTTATGATTGAAAAAACTAATTTATTGTATATTAAATGAATGTTCATCTTTGTTTTTAGTCAGTGTTGGAAAACAGAATATTCTATGTAAGATTTCAAAACATACTCAGTGAATATATCACAATATTAATTTTTGAAATAAAGTCACTTTTTATCATCTTTTATATCCTCTTTTCCTACCTGACATATTTTTGGCCACATTTCATTTGTTTAATGACACTTTTATGGGTTTGTATTGGCTGAGAACAATTTTTGGAGATTGTTGAGATTGTCTAATGCATCTTATTCCTTTTTTCATTAAATTCATCAATTATCATAATTATTCCTTTTCTCTTGCTCAATCAATCCCAAGTATAAAAAAGATAGAAGCACAGAAATTATTGTGTCTCAGATCCACTATGAGATTTGAATCAGGACTGTGATTTATAGCATCTGTCTCTCATTTGAGAGGTTATTTTATTTATAGCATAAATTATTATCTTGTATTAATAGATTGGGGTTTTTTGGTGTCTGCAGGACCATCTGAGTTTCAGCAATTCATTAAATATACTCACAGAATTCAGAAAAAATAATTCATACCCACAGTTATGGTTCATTACATTGAAAGATTATATATTAAAATCTGTAAAGTAAAAAAGTGCATAGGACAGAGTTCAGGAAAGACTAGGTGCAAATTTCCAGTTGTCCTCTTCCCATGAATTCATGCAGACAGGATCTATGTTTCCCAGCAACGATTTGTAACAATATCCAAAGACTATTGTCAATCAGAAAAGCAAACCTAAGCCTTGATGTCCATAGCCCTTATTGGGGATAGATCACAAATGAATGGAGTATATTGTTGCTCACCTTAATTAATAACTCTCCAGGTGTCCACAGGCTAAACTGATACAGCATGACCCACAGCACTCACCATATATTACATTGTTAGCATAAACTATCTGGTGTGGCCAAAAGCTCCAGGTATACAAAGACACTTTTACCAGCCACAATATTCTAAATTTTAAGAGATTATATCTCAGTTGTTAGTTAAGAACAAGTTCTTCCTTTAGAATATATGGATTTGAAACATCCAAGACCGTTGAGTTAACACTACTTCACAATGTGTAAATCATTCAAAATCTTAATTTGGATATGAAGTTTTCCAAACTCCCTGAAATCCAGAGAGCACCAAGTCCATAAATTTCAGTGATGCTCAATGTCTTGACCTCTGAGAATTCATGTGTGTGTGTGTCTGTGTGTGTGGCTGGATAGATAGCTAGATATAAATAATTTAACGAAACCAGTAAAATTCATCATCTACAGCTGGAAATTAGAACAAAATTGAATTTATGTTTCATTCTTAATCTACCCAATTAAGTCTTACGGTCTCCTGTGTCTTGTATATACACTAGAGATGACAGTTGTACTTAAATTGCTGCTGTATGGGTAAATGAGAATATGTGTGTACATTTAAGGAACTGTGCTAGACACAGGGTAAAAATCATGGACATGGATTTCTAAATCTCTGTGTTCTTTCAATGGAACTCCGATAAAATGTGAGCAGACATAAAGTCCTCATTTGCAATTTTCTTTGATTTCTTCCTCTGTGTGGCAGACACTGTACTAAGTAAATCCATTTTCTCATGTTCAAAATTATAAGTTTTGTAACAGTTATATATCTATTATAACTCCCTTTCTTTTCAAGTATACATCAGGACTTTTAAATATATATATACTTCATCTTTGTGTATAGTGACACCCCTTGATGTCAAAATGTATATTTGGATCTATTTTCAAATGCAGGCAATCATAAATATTTGCAAATTCCATATTTGTGAATTTGCCTATTTATTTGTAATCTCGAAGTCAATACTTGTAGTGCTTTTGTGATCATTCATGGACTTGGGCTTTATGGCAAAAAAATTGAATTAAAGTTGAATAAAGCAACTCTGCCTTCTTCTTTCAGCTTCTTACTAAAAAGGAGTGTGGTTTTCATGATATATTTAGTGCCATGTTTTTCACATTTTGGCAATTTTTGTTATGATTTCAATCTGTAACATGGTCCTGCAGCCTAGTGATGAAGTGCTATACAGTGTTCCTCAGCTCAAAAAGTTTGTGATGTGTCTTATGGAGAAAATATGTGTGTTAGATAAGCTTCATTCAGGCATGTGTTATAGTGTTGTTGGTTGTCAATTCAGTGTTAAGGAATTGAAAATATATTTTTCATATGGTATCTTCAAACAGAAACACACAGAAATCAAGATTTTGTATTGACTGATTGATGGAAATGTGAACAGAGACTTGAAAGAAAAAACCTTTTAATTCCCTTGGTATCAATTGTTCAGTATTCACTAATTGTTCCTCGCAGCTTTCTAGAATATAATTGCCACAAATAATGCAATTTGACTATATTTATTGGGTTTTTACTGTTGACCTCTTTTTGCAAAATGTGTTCTTGGATCATTTAAAAATATTTACTCTAAACCTGCTTAGTTGTGAGCCCAAGGATCTCTCTCCACTGTGGATGCTAAAAGCCCTCTGGAAAGTTGTGAAAGGAGCTACACTGGGTTATATCCATGCTTGTGAAGGAATTCATGAAGCTGATGTGTTTAGAACTGAGATAAATAGTCACTTGGTTCCTGGTTTGGGTGTTCTTCCATTATTTCTTTCTACATGTAAATATTTTTAGTAGGTACGTAACATCACTCTTCAAAGTAACTGGGTTCTTATTTTTGAAATAACCAGAAGTCTCTATCAAGGACAGCCAATGTACAAAACACCCATGATAACCCTCATTGGCAGATATTATGGACTACAAGTATTCCTTTGTTGTATTAAGCCACCAAGATATGAAGGTTACTATTTACTGCAGTATCACCTACTGAAAACTGACTAATAATCTTTTTAAATAGATTTTTATTAGAGAGGTTGTGAACTTACAAAACTATCATGTACATATGTGTAATTCCCATACAACACCTTTCCACCAACACACTACATTTTTTACAGATTATGAGCTAATATAATCAGACTATGACCACTAACTCTAGTCTATAGTTTATATTTGGTATATATTTTTCCATATCTTAACACAGTATATCTTCTGCATTAATGCAAGAATACTACAGTATTGCTGTTAACTATATTCCATAGGTTACATTAACTGTATTTCCCATGCTTCTCCACATTCTTACCACCTTGTAATAGTGATGTACATTTTTCCTAATTCATAGAAGGACATTCTTGTTTTTGTACTATTAATCACAATCTCATTCACCCCTGAGTTCATTATGTTATTCAGTCCCTAGATTACTGTCTTGCTTTCTTTCAATTGACATTTATATCCTAGACAGCCTTTTTCAACCACATTTTTTTTAATAAAGTCTAGAGCTTTTATTTATTTATTTATTTTTCACTTCCCCCCTTTTTTTTTATTATGGGTAAAAATCAAAATTCTCACAATACATACAAACATTTGCAAAATGATATATATTCAACCACATTTAAGAATCAGCTTGATGACTTCTACTCATTATAATGTGTTACCATTATATCCATTTCCACTTCCACCACATTTACAGTCATGTTCATTAAAACTTCCACATACATTAAGCATCAGTACCCCTTCTCTGTCCTCTTCCAATCTCTTAATAACCTGTACTGTAGATTTTAACTACATGCATTTATTCTTCAAATTTAATTCATATGATTGAAACCATGCAATATTTATCTTTTATGTCTGGCTTATTTCACTTAGCATAATGTCTTCAAGGTTCATCCATGTTATCATATGTGTCCCAGTATCATTTCTTCTTACAGCAGCATAGTATTCCATTGAATGTATATACCAAATTTTGTTTAGCCATTCATCAGTTGAGGGCCACTTGTGTTTCCATTTGTTGGCAATTGTGAATAATGCCTCTATGAATATCAATGTTCACATGTCTGTCTGTGTCACAGGCTTTGTTTCTTTTGGATATATTCCTAGTAGAGGAATTACTGGATTATATGGAAATTTTTTATTTAGCTTCCTGGGGAACCACTAAACTGTCTTCCATAGACACTGCACCATTTTACATTCCCACCAACAGTAAAGCAGTGTTTGTATTTCTCCCCATCCTCTAGAGCACTTATTCTTTTCTGTTTTTTAAAAATAATGGCCATTTTACGTGGTGTAAGATAATATCTCATTGTCATTTTGATTTGCATTTCCCTAATAGCTAGTGATATTGAACATTTTTTCATGTGCTTTTTGGCCATCTGTATTTCCTCTTTGGAGAAATGTCTATTTAAATCTTTTGCTCATTTTTTATTGGAATTGAAATAGGAATAGGAGGAAACTTCCTCAACATGATAAAAGGTATATATGAAAAAACCACAGCTTACATCACACTCACTGGTGAAATGCTCCCGCTAAGATATCGAACAATACAGGAATGCTCACAGTCACCACTTTTATTTAACATTGTTTTGTAAGTAATAGATAGATCTTTTAGGCAAAAATAAATAAGTTAGGAGAGGGGGGTATCATGGGCCCTGGGGGGCCGGGGAGAAGGGAACAGTCAAGATCTAATGGGTTGTTTGGTGGTCATGGGGAAGGTTTTTCATTACCTTTCAGTAATGGACACAGGACATGGTAAATATCACCAAAATTATTAAAGTGTATCATCTAAATTGTAAAAAAAAAATAAAAAAATAAAAAAATAAAAAAATAAAAAAATAAATAAATAAATAAAAGGCATCCAAATTAGAAAGGAAGAAGTAAAAATTTAACTATTTGCAAATGACATGGCACTATATGTAGAAAGTCCCCCAAATCTACAGCAAAGCTTCTAGAGCTGATAAATGAGTTCAGTAAAGTGGCAGGACAAAAGATCAACACACAAAAATTAGTAATATTTCAGTACACTAATAATGAGTAATCTGAGGAGGAAATCAAGACAGAAATTCAATTTACAATAGCAACTAAATAATTAAATATCTATGAATAAACTTAACTGAAAAATGTAAAGGACTTATATACAGAACACCATACAACATTATTAAAGGAAATCAAAGAAGATTTAAATTAATGGAAAACTACTCCATGCTCATGGATTGGAAGACTAAATATCATTAAGATGTCTGTACTTCCTAAAATGATTTACAAATCCAATTTAATGCCAATGAAAATTACAACAGCATTTTTTACTCAATTGGAAAAACCAATTATATAAATTATTGGGAAAGAAAAGGGATCCCAAATAGACAAATACCTATTGAAAATGAAAAATGAAATTTGAGGAATCACACTACCTGACTTTAAAGCATACACAAAGCTAAAGTGATCAAAACACTGCATGGTTTTGACAGTGGTCAAAACTGCATGGTATTGTCACAAGGACAGATATACTAAGCAATGGAACAGAAATGAGAGTTCTGATACTGCTTCTCAAATATACAATATGATATTCAACAAATCCATCAAACCCACTTAACTTGGGCAGAATGGCTTCTTCAGAAAATGATGCTGGGTAAACTAGATATTCATATCCAAAAGAATAAGAGATGATTGCCATCTCATGCCCTATAACAAAAACTAAATCAAGATGGATCAAAGACCCACATATAAGAGCTAGGACCATAAAAATCCTAGAAGATAATGTAGGGAATAATCAATGTGAAATAGTTTCACAAACTTTACACCCAAAGCATGAGCAATGAAAGATAAAACAGATAAATAGACCACCTCAAAATTAATAACTTTTGTGCTTCAAAGAAGTTTGTCAAGAAAGTGAAAAGGCTGCCTACTCAATGGGAGAAAACAATTGGGAAATTAGGAAACACTTATCTGATAAGGGTCTAATATCCAGCATATGTAAAAAACTCTACATCTCAAAAATAAAAAGTCAAACAACCCATTTTAAAGTGGCCCAGAGATTTGAATAGACACTTTTCCAAAGAGGAAATATAAATGGCTAAAAAGCACATGAAAACATGCTCTGCATCAGTAGCTTTTAGGGAAATGAAAATAAAAACTTCAATGAGATATTATCTTACACCTATTAGACTGGTGGCTATTAAAAAATAGAACTGCAAGGGTTGGAGAGGAAGTAGAGGAAAGGGAATCCTCATCCACTGCTTATGGGAATGTAGAATGGTGCAGCCATTGTGGAGGACAAATTGGCAGTTCCTCAGGAAGTTAACTATAGAATTACCATATGATCCAGCAGTCCGACTGCTGGGTATATACCCAAAAGAATTGAAAGCAGGGACATGAACAGATATTTATATATATATACCAATGTTCATAGTGGAATTATGCACTGTTACCAAAAGTTGGAAACAATCCAAATGTCCATCAACATAAGAATGGATAAGCAAAATGTGGTATAAACATACAATGGAATATTACTCAGCTGTAAGAAGGAATGAAGTATTGACACCCATGACAACAGAGATGAATCTTGAAGTCCTTATGTTGAGTAAATAAGCCAGGTACTAAAAGACAAATATTGCATGACCTCACAAATATGACCTGTGCATATTGAGCAGACTCACAGAACTGGTATATGGAAATTTGTTATCCAGAGAGAGAAGAAAATAGAGTGCTGTGAGCCAATGCTCAATATGGTCAAAACCCAAGATAAAGTGGAAAGGTGTGGTTTGGCAGTGTATGGCTTTGGTGGTGGTTCAGGAATATGAGTGAGTTTGAAGGTGCTAGAATGTGAGGGTGAGCAAGGTGGCAGGGTTAGGTTGGGCTTTTCAAGGAACTGGGGGGAGGACTAGAGGAAGGAACAGATAAGCTCTGGGGATTTTTATGTCTGTGGTTGAGACTACAACAGTGAGAATGGTCTTTCAGCTAATATGGCAAGGAAGATTCATTGGTGCAGGATTTGGTGGTAGAAGTATATATAGGAAAGGGTGCACCTGGGGCATAATTTTATTGAATATGAATATGTTCATCTTGTCATAGGGTGTCATAGACAACCACAGTATAAACAAGAAAATATTAAACTCCCATCTTGAAAAATCTTTCTATATACTCAAATTGAGGGGCAAGAATCTCTCAAGAACATAGACAGTGCCTAGTAAAAGAAAGCAGACCAGTATGTTAAGCCCTCAGTATTAATGCATGTAACTATGAACCTTATTCTTCAAAAATTGAAACTTGGTGATTCTATAGGTGCTGATTGGGGGGAATAATAAGTAGAATATATGCCATTTTGGGGCATTGGAATTATTCTGCATGACCCTGAATTGATGAATACTGGGCATTATATATTTTGTCACATCCTATAGAAGTTGCCAAATGTAAACCATAATGTAACCCATTGATCATATTTAGTAGCAATGCTTTGATATGTGTTCATCAATTGTGACAAATATACCATACTCATGTAAGATGTTATTTGTAGGGGAGGTTATGGGGTGGGAGTCTGTGTGATATATGGGAATCCCCTATATTTTCTATGTGACTTTTCTGTAACCTAAAGCTTCTTGGAAAATAAAGTGAAAAAAAATAGATACTCGGTGAACATACAGAAGAAATTATAAATATACATAAAAGATTTTAGTTCTTATGGAGATGAAAGTCACAATGCAAAAAAAGTATATATATATATATTTATTTACTTGTTTATTTATTTTATTTTATTTTATTACTACTATTTTGGTTTGTTTCAGGGGAGCTTTTGGATTTCAGAATATTTGCAACTGTATGTAGGGGAGGATTACTGTAGTGGGGTGTCTGTAGTTGGGGGATGTATGGGGAGGGGTGCATCTGGGTCATGCCTTTATGGAATATGAATGTGTTCTTGTGGTCCTGGAGTGGTGTATTCTTAGGTGGAAACTCTCACAATAACCAAAGGAATATTGAATTCCCATCCTGGGGAATCTTGCTACATTCTCTAATACAGTGGCAAAAATCTTTAGAGTATATGGACAGTGCCAAGCAAAATAAGACAGACCAACATGCCAGGCCCTTGATATTGATGCTTGTACTTATGAAACTTGTTCTTGTCAATTTGAAGCTTAGCCTAGTAGTTTATATTGCCTAAGAGTTACCTCCTGAAAGCCTCCTTGTTGGTCATATGTGACCTTTCTCTAAACCAAACTCAGCATATAAACTCACAACTTCCCCATGCAGGCATAGGTCATGACTCCCAGTGATGTCCCTCCCTGGCACAATGGGATTATTACCAAGTGCCAACTAGTGATGCATTTGGGGAAAAGAAAACCTAGATGTAAAGAGGTAAATAATAAACACAAATGAGTTTTAATGATTAAGAGATTTCAAAATGAGTTGTGGGAGTCTCTCCAGTGTTGATGGTTATGCACATTTCAGGAGGAGCTCACTTATTGCCACAGTAAACAGTTCCTCAAGCAGGGTTGGACCTAAGTGCTCTAGAGATATCTAGACACTATAAGCAGGGCAGATAATCCCAGGAAATTGGCATGCTCTCAGTGTGCCTTTCATTGAAATTTCTTTACCATTTTTATTTGCACCTATAGTTTGCACTATACCCGTTAAATATATGTCCCTGAGACTTACATATTCTGGCTGTTCATATGCCAGTTGAGCCCTGAAGCTCATCAGAGTAGCATCGCCTACTCTCCAGTTCATTGGACTCACCCAGGACAACTAACAAATGGATGATGATGGACAACACACATCCTAAAATAGAGTATCTACAACAGGAAGCAAGTAGATTCCATTTATCTGCCTGGGATCTAGGCCCCTCAACATCACAAGCAGAATGGGCATCATCCTCTCAAAATACTCAAGATTATGGAATGAAAAACCATAATGGGTGAATACAACTATGGACTAACATTGACGTATTAGTATTCTAGTAATAGAAAAACTGGTAACATTGATATAAAGACAATGGTCCCCAGAGGTTCTGAGGGGAACAAGAGAGAAGAATAGGTGTAATATGCAGCATATTTGGGACATTGAATTTATTCTTTATGATATTGCAATGACAGATACAAGCCATTTTATATTTTGTGAAAATCTATAAAATTGTGCAGCATAACTATACTGTAAACTCTAGATTATGCATAGTAACAATGCTTCAATAAGTGTTCATCAATTGTAAAAATGTACCACATTAAGGAAAATGTTGTTAATGGGGGGAAATGTGGGAAGGGGAGGGGATGGAGTATATGGAAATTCCCTATATTTTCTTTTTTTAAAAATATTTATTTTATTTAATTATCCCCACCACCACCACTTATGCTCGCTGCCTGCTCTGTCTATTAGCTGCGTGTTCTACTGTGTCTGCTTGTCTTCTCTTTTCGTCTTCTCTTTAGGAGGCGCTAGTAACTGATCCTGGGACCTTCCAATGTGGGAGGGAGGCATTCAATCACCTGAGCCACCCCAGCCCCCTGGTTTGTTGGGTTTCTCACTGTCTCTCTTCTGTGTCTGTTGTTTGTTGAGTCATCTTGATACACCAGCTCTCTGGGTGGGCCAGCTTGCTTTCACCAGGAGGCCCTGGGAATTGAACCTGGGACCCTCCATATGGTAGAGAGGAGCCCAATCACTTGAGCCACATCTGCTTCCCCCTTATATTTTTGATGTAACATTTATGTATTCAAAAGCCTCTTTAAAAATAAAGAAAAAAATAAATGAAAAGAAAAGAGTAAATAATGTTATTTTTTACTCCATTTTGGATTTAATGATTGTATTGATAAGCATGTAATAATAAGTGTGAATAGAAAATGCATACATTCCTTTTATCAATTTTGGAAATAATGTTTAATATGTATAAGCAAGTAAATGTATCCCAAGACAAACTTGGAATTGAGTCTAACAAACTTGTGTTCATTATAAGAGTAATTTATCTGTGTGTTCAAAGGATGCAGTGAAAATTATTTCTGGTAGCTTCACCAATGACACCAACCCTACCTCTCCTTACACAGATGTATTTTAGTACTATTTTCATGATCCTAAACTTATATTTTCAAAATTATTTTTTGACTGAAAAAAAAAAACAATATTTTTATTTCTTCTATAATATAAATTATAGAATTTCAAAGGATATTGATTCTAGGTTTATAAATGTTTAAAGAAGAGATAAATGAAGATAAATTTTAACAGAATATTTCTAAGCATAAAATTAAGCTTTTTAAGACATTTTTTAATGACAAATATTAGTGTATCAAACATGCCTGATTGTGGCTTGCTTATTCAAAGTACCAGATCAAGAGACAATGGTCAATACAAATCACTCAAAAACCTCAAAAAGATTGATTTTTTACATTTTATATTCAAATTAACTTAATTATTGAATTTATAGCAATTATATCTATAGAATCCTTGTCAATAATCTCAATTTATTAGTGAAAACCTGAGTTGCAACAAATTACTTTGGGTGAGTCTCATTAATCTCCTATAAATTTCCCAAATAAAATATTCCTTTCTTTATTTTCCATAGGGAACGTTTTATTTGATCATTTCTAAGACTGTAGGTAATTGGCTTCAAGACTAGAAGGACTATGGAATAGAACACAGAAAGGACCATGTCCTGGTTAGTCACAGAGGTTGTAATTGGCTTCAAGTAGATGGAAAAGCCTGAGCTGAGGAAGATTGAGACCACAAGGATCTGGGGAACACAGGTGGAAAAGGCTTTTTCTCTGTCAGCTCTGCTTGGAAACTTTACCACAGTAGAAAATATGTAATTATAAGACCTGATGATGAAGATGAAACAACCACCACCAATGCCCAGACCTGAGGCAAGAATTATGATCTCATTGCTGAAGGTGTCAGAACAGGAAATCCTCAGCAGAGAGGGAATATCACAAAAGAACTGGGGGACGATGTTGGACTTGACAGAAGTGCAGTTGGAAAGTATTGCCAGTGTGGAATCCTGAGTAGGCCAGTACACTGAGCATGGAGGCAATTGTCATCTGGACACAAATTTGAGGGTTGATGATCACAGGGTAATGGATGGGCTGACAGATGGCCACATATCAATCCTGAGCCACAATGGTGAGGAGCATCAACACCACTAAAAAAACCTGAGCTATGCATCCCGCCTTAGAAATGGTGCTTCTATCAAGCAGATAATTGACACGTGAATTAGGGACAGTTACAGAAATGTAGCATGCATCCAAGATTGCCAGATTCCTGAGGAAGAAATACATGGGGGAGTGAAGTCTCTTGTCAATGGTTGTGACAGTAATAGCGAGAACGTTCCCAATAACAGTCACCAAATACATCAGAGAGAATGATATGGCATGCAGAACCCGTACTTCCCACTCATCAGAAAAATCCCGTTAGAAGAAATTCCATCATCATAGTAGAATTGGACATTTTTGAGAAACAATGAGAGGTTGTACCTGGGAGGCAAGGAGAAAATCCTTGAACCCATAAAGAATCAAAGTACAAGAAGTTGCACCTTAACTCCTTTGCCGTTCACCCCTTATTAATTTTAATCCATATCAATGTTGCTAATATTTTGGAAGGAAAATAATGTGATGCTGCATTAGCTTCCATAATATTCTTATTCCTACTATAAGAGTTAAGTACAAATCACAACCTAATTGCACATAACCAGAAAACATTAAAGTGTTTATCTATTTATCTATCACTCTATCATGTATTTTATCATCTAAATTGCATATCATATGAGTATGCAATTTTCTCATAATAAAATAGAAATATATAGAGATCTTACAGATAATATCATAAAGATTTTTAAAGATAATCTTGAACACTCAATAACTGGAATAAAATCGTTTGGATTTGTTTAGTCTTTCATTTTTATTTTAAGTGTACAAACAATATTGGAAAAATAATCTAGAACTAGTCATTTAGGGACAATAATGTCAAAATTATCTTAATTTACCTTCTGAAGTTATTTAGAATTTTACATACTCCAATATCTGAAACAGATAACACTCTCTTTTACTCTTTACCTCAATTATATCACACTGAGTTTGCTCTACATTTTTCCATTGAAATCTTATTCTTCAATTTATTTCTCTAGCCGTCTCTCTCCCTTTTAAAGACAGATGTGTCCCTTCCATTGACAGAGTAAAGTATTCCTGCTGCTTCTTTTTCTTAGTCTCTTGCATTTGCCCCTAATGCTCCCTGATTATCCTCTTTAGTTTTCCAACTTTTCAAAACTTCCATAGAAGGGTTGGTTCCACTTCCTGAAAAACAAAACAAAAGAAAATTGAATCACATTATTGCATTTGTAAGTTTTTACAGAATTAATTTATCTTTCCTTTTTTTTCATCTAGAGTTAATCATTTTGCTCTTTCTCTCTTTAATCTTTTTATTTTTCAACAAAATTTCTCAACTTTCTTCCTTCATTTCCTAATCACTAATAAACTCCTGGGTTTTGGGGACCACATCCTTATGGTAGATAAATCACTGATTTCTTCAGTATTCTGATTTGTTCACCAGTGGTCATATTAACCAGCTTTATTTTGACTTATCTTTGTTACTTGCATTCCTCCAATTCTTCTCTGTCATTCTTATATAACTTTTTCTTCTAATTTCCTCAAAATAAGAGTAATAGTAACAACAACAAGAACTAATAATAATGTTGACAATTGGAACAATGAACAACGAATGTGTCCACAGTTAGGCTGATTGAATGTTACTCTTCTTTATTTGAAATGAAAAAGTTTTCAATTCTGCTCACATCTTTACAATCTAAACTCATTCCCTCCTCCAGAAACATTTGTGATTTTTCATCTGCTCATGTTGCTCAAACATTTTCTGCTCATCTTCTCTCATGTGAATTCATCAAATATTGCCCATATATAAGTTGTGAATAATAGAGGAAAATGTGTATGTGGGTGGGAGGGGGTAATATGGGAATTGCCTATACTTTTTTTTTTTTATTATGGGTAAAAATCAAAATTCTCACAATACATACAAACATTTGCAAAATGATGTATAAATATATATGCATATATGTGTATTTGCTTACAAAAATGTTATTTATATATATATATAAATATATTTTAAGAGGTGCTTAGATTACCCAAAATATTACACAGAACCCACTGGGATTCCCATGTTGCTCACCTCCCACACCTCCCACCACATCCCACACAAACATCTCCCACAAGTGTGGCCCACCACCCTCAATGAACTTGCACATCCTGGAGCCTTGCCACCAACCATAGACCACAGTTCACACTGTAGACCACACTCTCTCTCACTCAGTTCTGAGTCGTGTGTGCTGATTTAAGATGGCCTACATCCGTTGCCACAACAGTACTCAAGACAACCTCCAACTCCCAAAGAAGCCCCTGTATTTCAACTGCTCATCTCCTCCCTACCCCAAAAGTGTCAAGTGGCCACTGGCTCCACCTCATTGTTATAATTTCTTGCATTGCTAGAATCACCATATGTGAACAAGAGAATACCATCAAGTCCACTCTAGTCCATAGTTCTTCCCCCAATCC
>JAKSZT010051488.1:0-12120 GCA_026826555.1 Tolypeutes matacus
CTATCCTATCCTATCCTATCCTATCCTATCCTATCCTATCCTATCCTATCCTATCCTATCCTATCCTTCCCTCCCCTCGGAAACTGTGGTAACACCTAAGTTTCATTTTTTGAAGAATAATGTTCATTCCAGATGTTAAACTTATGCATGTCTCAGCAGGATCTCATTGACTACCACAGAAAACAGTGCCTCAAACAGCAGGGCTCCTTAGGGCTCTGGAGACATCTAGACACTATAGGCAAGGTAGGCAATCTTGAGAATTTGACACACTGCCAGTGAGCTTTATTTTGGTATATATACTCCCCAATGCAACAGTTAGACTCATTTATAATTTCCCTACATATGGTTCTTCTCCTCCTTTTATTTGAACCTATATTTAGCACTGTATTTATTAAATATATGTCCCAGAGTCTTAAATCTTCAGTCTCTTCATATATTGGTTGACCCCTGAATCTCTGAAGAGTTGCAACACCTACTCACCAGTTCATTGGACTCACCCCAGACAACTAACAAAAGGATGATGATGGACAACACCCATCCCCAAAAATCTGAGAGTATCCACAATTGAAGGCAAGACAGTTCCATCCATCAGCCCCATGCATTCTAAGCCCTCTTTCAAACAGAAAGAGAGGGGTCATCACCATCCCCACATCCACAAGATTGAGGAATTAACAAACTTGACTAAAGTAGACTTATTATTATAGCAATGGAAGAATTTGTATCGATATAAAGGCAGTGGCCACCAGAGGTTCTGAAGGGAGGGAGAGGGAAGAGTGGGTGAAACATGGGGTCATTTTTGGGTTGTTGGTATTGTCCTGCATGAGGTTGCAATGATGGATAAGCCATTATACATTTTGTCAAAACCTATAACATTGTGCGAGGCAAATTGTAAACTATAATGTAAACTATAGTCCGTGGTTAGTAGCAGTGCTTCAATAGGTACTCATCAATTGTAGCAAATGTACCACACTAATGAAAATTTTTGTTAATGTGGGATGTGTGGGAGGGTTGGGGGCAAGTATATGGGAATACCCTATATTTTTGGTATAACATTTATGTAATCTAAAGTTCTTTAAAAATTAAAAAATAAATAAATAATGTAACTAAATGCAACATCACATTCTGGATTGGATGTTCAAACCACAAAAGGACATTATTGGAAAATATTGGTGAAAGCTGAATAATTCCATAGCTTACTACATAGCATTGTAATGATGTAATGATGTTGATTTCTCATTTTTGACAAATATACCATGGTTATATGAGATGTTAACATTAGAGGTTGCTGGTTGCAGGGAATATGGAACTGCTGTATGATCTTTACAATGTATACTATTTCTTCTGTAATCTAATATTGTTTCAAAACAGAAAGTTTTTCTTTAACAAATAGAGTAAAATAAACACATTTCAAGATTTTAAATTTAACCGAGAGCTTTTTTTTTTTTTTGCAAGATTTCTCCTGCAAGAAATACTAAAGGAATTCCTACAGGTGAAAGGAAATGACACCAAATAATAACAAGAGGATTGGACAGGGTTAATAAGTGGGTAACTATAAAGATTGTTGCATGTATTCCCTTTTCTTCTCCTAATTTCTTAAAACGCATAAGGTACCACTATTCAAAATGGACAAATCATGGACTTGAATTTTATATAAGAATAAGGTAAATGTAAATGATTTTACAATTTTATGAATTTGCATTTTACCCCCACAGCAAATGGAGGAGGGTGTGAGTCCATCTGATCTTATGTAAGTTTGTACATTTATTGGAAACTTTTATTGATGTGGAAAATAGCTATATTCTCTTCCTAATTCAAATTACTTAGCAAAATAATTAATCTATGATAAGATATTTAAAAATAATGTCATGATATAATGAATAGAAAATAAAATTGCTTCTCTTAATATTAACATTTATTTGATTTTCATTTATGTGAAAAAATCTACAAATCTTCTCTCCCTTTTTCACACTGACCTCTGAACTAATGCACAAAAATTATATGATACTCATGCCATCTCTTCTTTGTCCATTCCTTGCATGTGTGCAGTTGTGAATTAGAATTTCCTTGTAAGAATCCCTAGTGGTCCTTGAAATAGATCATAAGTTCCTGGGACCTAGGGCTTATTGTTCTGACTCATTCCTGACTCAAGTAGATGTAAAGTAAATATATTCCCTCATGACAGTTATACTGGGAATGTGACATAAAAGATAAACAATAGGGGTAGGAGTTGTCCATTCGGTCACTTACATGTGCTATGTATTGAGGAAACACGAGATCAATCACCATTTGCCATGAGGAGATGGACATCACATTCAGAATAGGTGGCAGTTTGGAAGAGGTTTTATTTTCCCAATATTTTCAATCTCTGGGGCAGATATGAGCTAGATAATGGTTTGGAAGAAGAATGATGGCAAATCCAGCAGTTGCAGTTTGTCAGTACATAAGAGACTATTTCAGTTAATGTACGTATAGATTGGACATATATGTAAATATCCAGGGATGATGGGTTTGGATTTAGTTTTCCATGTAGTATTTTGGAGAGAAAGAAGGGCAGGCCTTGTTAGGTAGGAAAAACTGAGGAGAGAATATGGATAATGAATAATGACAATGGGGGGAAAGAGAGGGGAGGGGAACAAATAGATAGCACATTATGAGGTCAGCAGAATTCTCCTGTTTCACCAAGGAGAGCACATAGCATGGCTTCTCTTTAGGCAAGATAGGTGATATTAGCAGGAATCTTAATTTTGTAGGTTATTTTGATTTATTGGAAAGGGTCTCACAGGTACTTAACATGGTAAAATTAGTATTACTATCATGAGGGGGCATAAATTAAATTACAATTTTAGAGGTATCACCAAGCAAGTTTGGTCCACAGGGCAAGCAAACTGCACAGTCTGGAAAATCACTTGGTTTGGTGGGTCTCACTTTTTAAAACAAGACTTGACAGTGTGATTAGTTCCTGGAAAATTGAGGGTGTCTAGGGGTTTTTCATGGGTGGTGAGACTTTCCCAGTTCAAGTGTAGTTAGGACTGCTGACAAATGTTTAGGAAGCAGGGGTCAGTGATCTCCAACTCAGGCCAAGGGAACTGTTGTCTGAGGTGATATCCTCTGTAGCAGTGAGCTCCTGGGCTGGAAAAATGTCATCTGGGATGTGAAGTAGGGGTATCCTCTCCAAATTGAGACCCACTTGGATGAATGACAATCATGCTTTTTTTTTTCAGCTGCATGGCATCAAAATGAGGCTGAGCTGCTTGTAGAATTCTTTTCCCTGTAGATATTTTATTTAGCATTCAGAATCTTCTTCACATTCATCATTGTTAAAAAGCAAGACCATTCATCTTCCTGCTTATTCTTTATTTTTTTTAAAGATTTTATTTTATTTATTTATCCCCCCATTGCTGCTTGTGCTTGCTGTGTCCATTTGTTGTGCATTTTTCTGTGTCTGCTTGTCTCCCTTTGTTGCATCATCTTGCTGTGCCCTCTCACCATGCTGCACGGGCCATCAGGTCATAATGCAGTGCAGGCCAGCTTGCCTTCACCAGAAGTTCCCAGAATTGAACCCAGGGCCTCCCATATGGTAAACAGGAGCTCAACCAATTGAACCACAGCCACTTCCCCCTGCTTATTCTAAATTAACTCAAATCATAATAAGTTTGAGGCACAAAGTTTTAGTTTTCTCTCAAAATCAAGGTTTTTTATCTCTTTATTTTTTTTTTTTTTGTTTGGTAAAAGATACTTAGATTTCATAAATGTTACATAGAATATATAGGGGATTCCCATATTCCACACTCCCCACACCTCCCACATTTTCCCACATTAGCAACACCTTTCATTAGTGTGGTACATTCATTGCAATTAAGAAACACATTTTGGAGCATTGCCACTAAGCATGAATTATAATTTACATTATAGTTTATACTCAAACCCACTCAATTATGTAGGTTAGAGCAAGATATATAATGGCCTGTATCTGTCATTGTAATGTCAATCAGGATGATTCCCAAGTCCCAAAAATGCCCCTGGATGACACCTGTTTTACACTCTTCCGACCCTCAGAACTTCCAGTGGCCACTGCCTCCAAATCAATGATATTATTTCCATTTCTAAGTCACAATAGCTATATTAGAATACTAGTAAGTCTACTTTAGTCCATAGTTCATTCCCCAATCCTGAGAATTCTGGGATGGTGATGCCTACTCCACCTTTAATTGAGAGGCGTTTTGAACCCATATGGCTGATGTATGGGACTTTCTTGCTTGCAGTTGTAGACACTCTCAGTTCCTCGATATGTTTGTTGTCCATCATCTCCTCCTTGTTAGTTGTCCTGGGTGAGTCCAATGAACTGGACTGAGGTGTTGCAACTTTGTTGAGATTCAGGGCCCAGCTGGCACATGGGCAGCCCAAAGATTTGAGTCTCTTGGATATATACCTACCAAGTCTAGTACTAATTATAGGTTCAAATAGAAGGACAGAAGAGCCATGTGTAGGGAACCTACAATTGAGTCCAAGTCTGTCCCAATGGGGATCATAAATCCCAAAGTAGGGCCTACTGACAATGGACCAAACTCCTGAGCTATCTGCCTTGTCTATAGTGTCTGGGTGTCTCAGAGCCCTCAGGAGCCTCACTATTTGGTGTAGTATCTACTTTGGCTGTCAATGAGATCCTGCTGAGACATGCAGAAGCATTACCTCTGGAATGACCTCCTGACTCCCTTTGAAGTCTCTTAGCCATGTAAACTCATTTGTCTTCATTCACCCCTGCCACAGTTGTACCATTCTTTTGGTCAAGGTCTTTTTCCATTTGCATTGCTTGTTGGTACTTGGTAGCAATCCCTTGGTGCCACAGAAGCTCATCCCCAGGAATCAAGTCCCATGCTGGGGGGATGTTATTGTATGCTGAGTTTGGCTTAGAGATAGGCCACATTAGAGCAACAAGGGGCCTGCCAGGAGGTAACTCTAAGGCACCCTACAACACTAGGCTAAATTTCAATTTCAAGAGCAAAGGATCATAAGCATAGTCATCAATAACAAGGGCCCATCAATGAACCATTATACTTCACTAGTCATTGCCCCTGTACACAAGGGATTCTTGCTGTTCCAATAGACAATGTGGCAAAGCTCCCCAGGATGGGAATTTGATATTCTTTTGGTTAATGTGTGACTCTCCACCCACTGTGGCAATGCCCCATGAACATTTGAACACATTTGTATGCCTTATATGTATGACAAGGTGAACTTCCTGCCATGTATCCCCCATCACTGAAACTCAAACCAGTGATTCACCCCTGCCACAGTTGTACCATTCTGTGATCCAAAATTCTTCAAAAATGAAGCCAATAAAATAGTCAAACAAAATTAATAAGGAAATGAAATAATAGTGGTAGTTTTAAACATAAATAAAATACAGAAATTTTTAAAAAACTAAAAATCAAATAAAATTTAAAAATTGGGATTATAAGAAATAATGGAAAAATATTTATTAAAAATTCTTTTGACATTTTGCCTTTCATCACTATAAAACCTGTTGTTCTGTATGTGCAGTGACGTTTTTCTCCCATTTCTTCCCCTGTTGTCCTACTTTTTTTCATTTGGTCTTCAAAGAGGTTTTAGGTTACAGTAAAGTCATGTACAGTGCACAGGGGACACCCATATACCCCAAATCCTCCCCCTTTTCCTCTTGCCATATTAGTCACCTTTTTATATGTTGATGCATTTGTAACAACTGATGTACAAATATTGAAACATAGCTACCAACCATGGTCAATAGTTTACATTATGGTTTACATTTTGGACCATACCCTTTTATAAATTTTTGATAAAATTTAACATGGCCTGTATCCATTATTCCAAGATCATGTAGAACACTTCCATTGCCCCTAAAATGCCCCCTTTTCCATCTATACTATTCCTCCCCCCTCCTCTTGGTGCCCGTGGTGACAACCAGGCTTCACTCCTTGAAGACAAGATTCATAATTATTTACAACAACTTTGAGGATTTGACACACTTCTCTGTCCTCCCCTATTAGCATTGCCCATGTTTTTGAGAGACTCCTGGCCTTCTGTTTGAGAACATAGTGGGCCTACCCAGGATGGGAGACCAACACATTCCCACTATGTGGGTCTCCACCCACTGATACAACACACTATGACAAAATGGTCATTGACACACTCCCTAGAAGCCTGTCCCATGCATGCCCTGTCCCAAATGCCCCCACATCCAACACCATAAACTGGTAACCCTTCTTTGTCATATTGCCAAAAGAGCTTTCCCAATATTGTAAATTGAACAACATCCCCAGTGTTCACCAGCTCCCCCTCTCAACCCTCTCCCCAGTTCCATGGAGCATCCAACCCACCTTCCCCTTCCTATCCAATGACAAACTTGTGCTGCCCAACCAAATAATAACACCATACCCTTGTCATGTTCCTCCACTGCACAACAATACAATTCCAACTTATCATAGATTTCACCCATATGAGCATTGGCTCACATCCTTCTTCTCCCTTTCTATTTCCTGTAAACCTATCTTCCAGACTCTAGCTTTGTGTGTCTGCACAGTTTGCTTAATTCATATTAGTGAAATCATGTAATATTCATCCTTTAATGCCTGGCTTGCTTCACTCAACATAAGGTCCTCAAGATTCATCCATGTTATCTTATGTGTTAATACTGTATTCCTTACAGCTAAGTAATATTCCGTTGTGTGTATATACCACATTTTGCTTATCCATTCAACTGGTGATGGGCATTTGGGTTGATTCCAACTTTTGGCAATAGTGAACAATGCAGCTGTGAACACTGGTTTGCATATATCTGTTCACGTAATTGCTTTCAGTTCTTCTGGTTATATACTCAGCAGTGGAATTGCTGGATCATAAGGCAGATCTACAGTTAATTTTTTGAGGAACTGCCAAACTGTCCTCCACAATGTTAGCACCATTTTATATTCCCACCAGCAGTGGATGAGTGTTCCCATTCCTCCACATCGACTTCAACACTTGTAGTCCTGTTTTTTAAATAGCTGTGAGTCTATTTGGTGTAAGATGATACCTCACTGTAGTTTTGATTTGCATTTCCCTAGTAGCTAGTGATGTTGAGCAGCTTTTCTTGTGCTTTGTAGCCATTTTTATTTCTTCTTCAGAGAATTGTCTATTCAAATCACTTGCTATTTTTAAAATGTGTTGTTTGTCTTTTTACTTTTGAGGTATAGGATTTATTTATACATGGTGGCTATTAGGATCTTATCAGATATATGGTTACCAAATATTTTCTCCCATTAGGTAGGCTGCCTTTTCACTTTCTTGACAAACTCCTTTCAGGTGCAAATGTTTTTAATTCTGAGGATGTCCCAATTATCTATTTTTTTTTCATTGCTCATGCTTTGGGTGTGAAGTTCCTAAAAACTTTTCTTAATACACAATCCTGTAAATGCTTCCCTACATTATCTTCCAAGGACTTTATTGTCTTGTCTCTTATATTTATATCTTTGATCCATCTTGAATTAATTTTTGTATAAGGTATAAGATGGTGTTCCTCTCTCATTCTTTTGAATATGGATATCCAGTTCTCCAAGCACCATTTGTTGAAGAGGCCATTCTCACCCAGTTGGATGGGCTTGGTGACCTTATTGAATATCGGATGACTGTATATGTGAGGATCTATACTAGAACTCTCAATTCAGTTCCATTTGTCAGTATGTCTATCTCTATGCCAATGCCATGCAGCTTTGACAACTATAGCTTTGCAGTATGTTTTAAAGTCAGATAATGTGATTCCTCCAATTTCATTTTTCTTTTTCAATATGTCTTTGTCTATTTGGAGCCTCTTGCCCTTCAAAATAAATTTCATAGTTATTCAATTTCAGTAAAAAATGCTGTGGAGATGTTTATTGCGATTGTGTTAAATCTGTAGATCACTTTGGGTAGGATAGACATCTTAATGATGTTTAGTCATCCTATCCATGAACAGGGAATATTCTTCCATTTATTTAAGTCTTCTTTGATTTCCTTTACCTTTGTTGTGTAGTTTTCTGTGTATAAGTCATTTACATCTTTAGATTAATTTATTCCTAGGTATTTGATTCTTTTTAGTTGCTATTGTAAATGGTATTTTTTATTTTCCTTGTGAGTTTGCTCATTATTGGTGTACAGAAATGCTTCTTATTTTTGCACATTGATCTTTATAAACTGTGACTTTATTGAACTCATTTTTGAGCTCCAAAAGCCTTTTTGTAGATTTCTCAGGGTTTTCTAAGTATAGGATAATGACATCTGAAAATAATGAAGTTTTTACTTCCTCCTTTCAGATTCAGATGCATTTTATATCTTTTTCTTGGCTAAGTGCTCGAGGACATACTTCTAATGCAATGTTAAATAGGAACAATGTATTAGTCAGTCACAGGTGTGCTGATGCAAAATACCAGAAATCTGTTGGCTTTTATAGCACATATTTATTTGGGGTAGAAGCTTACAGTTACCAGGCCATAAAGCATAAGTTACTTCCCTCACCAAAGTCTATTGTCACATGTTGGGACAAGATGGCTGCCAATGGCTGCCAAGAGTTTAGGCTTCTTGGGTTCTTCTCTTCCCAGGGCTCCATTTCTCTCTGGGTTCAACTGCTGTGCTCTCTCCAAAAGGTCAGCTGTAAACTATCAGTTGAATGGCTCTGTTTCTCTCCCTGGGGCTTCTGCCATGTCTAAGGAGATGTCTCTATTCCTCTGTGTTCTTCTACTATGTGTTCACTTCCTGGGCTCAAGCTCAAAACTCCCAACTCTGTCCTTTACCATGTCTTTTCTCTGTGAGTCCCCTTCAAACAAGGGGCAGGGACTCAATGCCTTATTGATGTGGCCCAATCAAAGTCTTAATCATAATTTAATCAATTAAAAGTGATACCTCTGAAAGGCCAGTTTACAAACATAATCCAATAACTATTTTTGGAAAGCATAAAAATGCTAAACTGCTACAAATGGTGAAAATGGGCATCCTTGTCTAGTTCCAGATCTAAGAAGGAAAGCTTTAAGATTTCACCATTGTATATGATGTTAGCTGTGGGTTTTTTATATATACCCTTTATAATGTGGAGGAAGTTTTCTTCTATCCCTATCTTTTATGGTGTTTGTATCAGGAAAGTATACTAATTTGTCGAATGCCTTTTCTGCATCTATAGAAATGATCATGTGATATTTTTCTTTCAATCTGTTTATGTGGTGTATAACATTGATTCTCATATGTTGAACCATCCTTTCATACCTGGGATGAAACCCACTTGGTTATGGAGTATAATTAATTTGATGCAGTGTTGAATATGATTAGAAAGTATTTTGTTGAGTATCTTGGCATCTAGGTGCATTAGTGAGATTGGTATGTAGTTTTCCTTTCTTGTGGCATCTTTGGTTTTGGTATTAGGGTGCTGTTGGCATCATAAAATGCGTTAGGCAATGTTCCTTCCAATTCTATTTTTTGGAAGAGATTAAGCAGGATTTTGGAATATTTGGTAGAATTCACCTGTGAGGCCATCTGGTCCTGGGCTCTTCTTATTTGGGATGTTTTTGATGTCTGATTCTATCTCATTACTTGTAATTGATCTGTTGAGTTCATCAATTTCTTTTTTCATCAATGTAGGGTGCTTGTGTGTTTCTAGGAATTTGTCCATTTCCTCTAAGTTATCTACCATGTTGGCATATAATTTTTCAAAGCACTCTCTTATGAAACTCTTTATTTCTGTGGGGTCAGTGATGATATCTCCTTCCTGGTTTCTTATTTTGTATATTTGCATCTCCTCCCTTTTTTATTTGTTGGTCTAGGAAAGGGCTTTTGAATTTTATTGATCTCGAAGAAACAGCTATGGGTTTGTTTATTTTTTTCTAGTGCTTTCTTATTTCTTATTTCATTTAGTTCTGCTCTAATATTTATTTCCTTCTTTCTACTTCCTTTGGGGTTAGTTTGTTGTTTTTCCAATTCCTCCAGGTGTGCAGTTAGGTCTTCAATTTTAGCTCTTTTTTCTTCTTTGATATATGCATTTATGGCTATGAATTTCGTTCTCAGTACAGTTTTTGCTGCATCCCATAGGTTTTGATATGTTGTCTTGTCATTTTCATTTGTTTAAAGGTAGTTATTGATTTCTTTTGAGATTTCATCCTTGACCCTCTGTTTGTCTAAGAGAGTGTTGTTTAACTTCCATATCTTTGTGCCTAATCTTGTTCTCTGGCTCTTACTTATTACCAGCTTCATTCCATTGTGGGCAGAGAAATTACTGTGTATAATTTCAATCTTTCTGAATTCATTGAGTGTTGTTCTGTGGCCTAGCATGTGGTCTATCTTGCAGAATAATCCATGTGCACTGGAGAAGAATGTATATCCCACTGCATTTGGGTGTATTGTTTTGTATGTTTTTTTAGGTTCAGATCCTCTTATGTATTATTCAGTCTTTATTTCTTTACTGGTTCTCTGTTGAGATGTCTGTGTAATGATGATAATAGTGTACTAAAGTCTCCCACTATAATTTTAGAAACCTCCATTTCTCCACTTAGCTTTCCCAATGTGTGCCTCATGTATTTAGAGGCATCCTGGTTAGGTACATAAATGTTTATGATTGTTCTTTCTTGTTGACAGATTATTCCTTTTATTAATATTTAGTGTCCATCTTTGTCTTTTACAATAGTTTTGCATTGAAAGTCTATTTTGTCCAATATTATTATAGCTACTCCCACCCTTTTTTGGTTTGCTTGTAAGATTATTTTCCAACCATTTACTTTCAGCCTCCTTGAATACCTGGGTCTGAGGTGGGTTTCTTGTGGACAGCATATAGATAGGTCATATTTCCTTATCCATTCTGTCAATCTGTGTCTCTTGACAGGTGAGTTTATTCCATTAATGTTTAATGTTATTGCTGTCAAAGAATTGCTTACATTAGCCATATTTTCTATGGGTTCATGTATGTCATATGTTGTTTTTATTTTTCTTTTTGTATTTTTAGTTTTTCTTACACTCTCCTTGAATTCCCTCTCTCTTGTTTTTCCTTTGACTTTTAGATTTCCCTTTAGTGTTTCTTGAAATGCATGCTTCTTATTGACATTTGCTCTTAATTTCTGTTTATCAGTATATATTTTGAACGCTCCCTCATTTTTGAATGCTAGGTTTGCGGGATAGAGTATTATTGGCTGGAGGTATTTTTCTTTCAGCACCTTAACTATATCATACCACTGCTTTCTTGCCTCCATTGTTTCAGATGAGAAATCAGCACTTAATCTTATTGAGCTTTTCTTGTGTGTGATGGTTTTCTTTTCTCTTGCTGCTTTCAGTATTTTTTCTTTTTCCCGAGCATTGGACAATTTGACAATATATGACTTGGATTAAGCCTGTTAGGATTTACACTGTTCAGGGTGCATTGTGCTTACTGGACATGTATGTCCTTCTCCCTGAATAGGTTTGGGAAGTTTTCAGCCATTGTTTCCTCCAACACTCTTTCTGCCCTCTCCCTTTTGTTCTCCCTCCTGGATGCTTATAGTCCCTATTTTGTGCATTTCATGTTGTCATTCAAATCCCTAAGTCCCTACTAGATTATTTCTATCTTTTAATCACTCTGTACTACTGTTAGATTTCAGATATACCATCTTCTACATCATTAATGCTTTCCTCTGCCTGTTCAAATCAGCTGTTATGAGCTTCCAGTGTATTTTTGATTTCTTGGATTGTGCCATTCATCCCCATCATATCCATTATCTTTTTATGTATGTTTTCAATTTCTTCAGTATATTCTCCCAGTCCTTAATCTTAATGTCCTTAATCTCTTCCTTCAATTCATTAAGTTGATTTATGATATTTGTTTGGACCTCTCTTGATGGAGAACAGAAAGAAACAGTATGCCTTTAAGAAGTTTCTGAACAGTGAGTTATGATAGGAAAAGAATCCATGATCTGCATCCAAGCAGAAAACTGCCAAGGACAGTACATGCAAACAGTGGAGATGACCCAGACGAGACACATCGGTACCCATGACAGGTTCTCAGTAGTTACTAAGTAAAGATAAATAGTTATGCTAAAAATATAATCATGTATTAAACAAACACATGTGCAGTAATGAATCCTTTGTTTAACTTCTTGCAATAAAAGCCAGGATGGG
>JAKSZT010051488.1:12220-24341 GCA_026826555.1 Tolypeutes matacus
CCCATCCTGGCTTTTATTGCAAGAAGTTAAACAAAGGATTCATTACTGTACATGTGTTTGTTTAATACATGATTATATTTTTAGCATAACTATTTATCTTTACTTAGTAACTATTGAGAACCTGTCATGGGAACCGATGTGTCTCGTCTGGGTCATCTCCACTGTTTGCATGTACTGTCCTTGGCAGTTTTCTGCTTGGATGCAGATCATGGATTCTTTTCCTATCATAACTCACTGCTTCAGAAACTTCTTAAAGGCATACTGTTTCTTTCTGTTCTCCATCAAGAGAGGTCCAAACAAATATCATAAATCAACTTAATGAATTGAAGGAAGAGATAAGGACATTAAGATTAAGGTCTGGGAGAATATACTGAAGAAATTGAAAACATACATAAAAAGATAATGGATATGATGGGGATGAATGGCACAATCCAAGAAATCAAAAATACACTGGAAGCACATAACAGCAGATTTGAACAGGCAGAGGAAAGCATTAATGATGTAGAAGATGGTATATCTGAAATCTAACAGTAGTACAGAGCAATTAAAAGATAGAAATAATCTAGTAGGAACTTAGGGATTTGAATGACAACATGAAATGCACAAAATAGGCACTATAAGCATCCAAGAAGGAGAACAGAAGGGAGAGGGCAGAAAGAGTGTTGGAGGAAATAATGGCTGAAAACTTCCCAAATCTATTCAGGGAGAAGGACATACATGTCCAGTAAGCACAATGCACCCCGAACAGTGTAAATCCTAACAGGCTTAATCCAAGTCATATATTGTCAAATTGTCCAATGCTCAGGAAAAAGAAAAAATTCTGAAAGCAGCAAGAGAAAAGAAAACCATCACACACAAGAGAAGCTCAATAAGATTAAGTGCTGATTTCTCATCTGAAACAATGGAGGCAAGAAGGCAGTGGTATGATATAGTTAAGGTGCTGAAAGAAAAATACTTCCAGCCAAGAATACTCTATCCCGCAAACCTAGCATTCAAAAATGAGGGAGTGTTCAAAATATATACTGATAAACAGAAATTAAGAGCGTATGTCAATAAGAAGCATGCATTTCAAAAAACACTAAAGGGAGATCTAAAAGTCAAAGGAAAAACAAGAGAGAGGGAATTCAAGGAGAGTGTAAGAAAAACTAAAAATACAAAAAGAAAAATAAAAACAACATATGAAATACATGAACCCATAGAAAATATGGCTAATGTAAGCAATTCTTTGACAGCAATAACATTAAACATTAATGGAATAAACTCACCAGTCAAGAGACACAGATTGACAGAATGGATAAGGAAATATGACCTATCTATATGCTGTCCACAAGAAACCCATCTCAGACCCAGGTATTCAAGGAGGCTGAAAGTAAATGTTTGGAAAATAATCTTACAAGCAAACCAAAAAAGGGTGGGAGTAGCTATAATAATATTGGACAAAATAGACTTTCAATGCAAAACTATTGTAAAAGACAAAGATGGACACTATATATTAATAAAAGGAATAATCTGTCAACAAGAAAGAACAATCATAAACATTTATGTACCTAACCAGGATGCCTCTAAATACATGAGGTACACATTGGAAAAGCTAAGTGGAGAAATGGAGGTCTCTAAAATTATAGTGGGAGACTTTAGTACACCATTATCATCATTACACAGACATCTCAACAGAGAACCAGTAAAGAAATAAAGACTGAATAATACATAAGAGGATCTGAACCTAAAAAAAACATATCCCAAATGCAGTGGGATATACATTCTTCTCCAGTGCACATGGATTATTCTGCAAGATAGACCACATGCTAGGCCACAGAACAACACTCAATGAATTCAGAAAGATTGAAATTATACACAGTAATTTCTCTGCCCACAATGGAATGAAGCTGGTAATAAGTAAGAGCCAGAGAACCAGATTAGGCACAAAGATATGGAAGTTAAACAACACTCTCTTAGACAAACAGAGGGTCAAGGATGAAATCTCAAAAGAAATCAATAACTACCTTGAAACAAATGAAAATGACAAGACAACATATCAAAACCTATGGGATGCAGCAAAAACTGTACTGAGAACGAAATTCATAGCCATAAATGCATATATCAAGGAAGAAAAAAGAGCTAAAATTGAAGACCTAACTGCACACCTGGAGGAATTGGAAAAACAACAAACTAACCCCAAAGGAAGTAGAAAGAAGGAAATAAATATTAGAGCAGAACTAAATGAAATAAGAAATAAGAAAGCACTAGAAAAAAATAAACAAACCCATAGCTGTTTCTTCGAGATCAATAAAATTCAAAAGCCCTTTCCTAGACTAACAAATAAAAAAGGGAGGAGATGCAAATATACAAAATAAGAAACCAGGAAGGAGATATCATCACTGACCCCACAGAAATAAAGAGTTTCATAAGAGAGTGCTTTGAAAAATTATATGCCAACATGGTGGATAACTTAGAGGAAATGGACAAATTCCTAGAAACACACAAGCACCCTACATTGATGAAAAAAGAAATTGATGAACTCAACAGATCAATTACAAGTAATGAGATAGAATCAGACATCAAAAACATCCCAAATAAGAAGAGCCCAGGACCAGATGGCCTCACAGGTGAATTCTACCAAATATTCCGGAAAGAACTAACACCTTAATCTCTTCCAAAATCCTGCTTAATCTCTTCCAAAAAATAGAAGTGGAAGGAACATTGCCTAATGCATTTTATGATGCCAACAGCACCCTAATACCAAAACCAAAGATGCCACAAGAAAGGAAAACTACATACCAATCTCACTAATGCACCTAGATGCCAAGATACTCAACAAAATACTTTCTAATCATATTCAACATTGCATCAAATTAATTATACTCCATAACCAAGTGGGTTTCATCCCAGGTATGAAAGGATGGTTCAACATATGAGAATCAATGTTATACACCACATAAACAGATTGAAAGAAAAATATCACATGATCATTTCTATAGATGCAGAAAAGGCATTCAACAAATTAGTATACTTTCCTGATACAAACACCACAAAAGATAGGGATAGAAGAAAACTTCCTTCACATTATAAAGGGTATATATAAAAAACCCACAGCTAACATCATACACAATGGTGAAATCTTAAAGCTTTCCTTCTTAGATCTGGAACAAGACAAGGATGCCCATTTTCACCATTTGTAGCAGTTTAGCATTTTTTATGCTTTCCAAAAATAGTTATTGGATTATGTTTGTAAACTGGCCTTTCAGAGGTATCACTTTTAATTTATTAAATTATGATTAAGACTTTGATTGGGCCACATCAATACGGCATTGAGTCCCTGCCCCTTGTTTGAAGGGGACTCACAGAGAAAAGACATGGTAAAGGACAGAGTTGGGAGTTTTGAGCTTGAGCCCAGGAAGTGAACACATAGTAGAAGAACACAGAGGAATAGAGACATCTCCTTAGACATGGCAGAAGCCCCAGGGAGAGAAACAGAGCCATTCAACTGATAGTCTACAGCTGACCTTTTGGAGAGAGCACAGCAGTTGAGCCCAGAGAGAAATGGAGCCCTGGGAAGAGAAGAACCCAAGAAGCCTAAACTCTTGGCAGCCATTGGCAGCCATCTTGTCCCAACATGTGACAATAGACTTTGGTGAGGGAAGTAACTTATGCTTTATGGCCTGGTAACTGTAAGCTTCTACCCCAAATAAATATGTGCTATAAAAGCCAACAGATTTCTGGTATTTTGCATCAGCACACCTGTGACTGACTAATACATTGTTCCTATTTAACATTGAATTAGAAGTATGTCCTCGAGCACTTAGCCAAGAAAAAGATATAAAATGCATCTGAATTTGAAAGGAGGAAGTAAAAACTTCATTATTTTCAGATGTCATTATCCTATACATAGAAAACCCTGAGAAATCTACAAAAAGGCTTTTGGAGCTCAGAAATGAGTTCAATAAAGTCACAGTTTATAAGGTCAATGTGCAAAAATAAGAAGCATTTTTGTACACCAATAATGAGCAAACTCACGAGGAAAATAAAAAATACCATTTACAATAGCAACTAAAAAGAATCAAATACCTAGGAATAAATTAATCTAAAGATGTAAACAACTTATACACAGAAAACTACACAACAAAGGTAAAGGAAATCAAAGAAGACTTAAATAAATGGAAGAATATTCCCTGTTCATGGATAGGATGACTAAACATCATTAAGATGTCTATCCTACCCAAAGTGATCTACAGATTTAACACAATCGCAATAAATATCTCCACAGCATTTTTTACTGAAATTGAATAACTATGAAATTTATTTTGAAGGGCAAGAGGCTCCAAATAGACAAAGACATATTGAAAAAGAAAAATGAAATTGGAGAAATCACATTATCTGACTTTAAAACATACTGCAAAGCTACAGTTTTCAAAGCTGCATGGCATTGGCATAGAGATAGACATACTGACAAATGGAACTGAATTGAGAGTTCTAGTATAGATCCTCACATATACAGTCATCCGATATTCAATAAGGTCACCAAGCCCATCCAACTGGGTGAGAATGACCTCTTCAACAAATGGTGCTTGGAGAACTGGATATCCATATTCAAAAGAATGAGAGAGGAACACCATCTCATACCTTATATAAAAATTAATTCAAGATGGATCAAAGATATAAATATAAGAGACAAGACAATAAAGACCTTGGAAGATAATGTAGGGAAGCATTTACAGGATTGTGTATTAAGAAAAGTTTTTAGGAACTTCACACCCAAAGCATGAGCAATGAAAAAAAAATAGATAATTGGGACATCCTCAGAATTAAAAACATTTGCACCTGAAAGGAGTTTGTCAAGAAAGTGAAAAGGCAGCCTACCTAATGGGAGAAAATATTTGGTAACCATATATCTGATAAGATCCTAATAGCCACCATGTATAAATAAATCCTATACCTCAAAAGTAAAAAGACAAACAACACATTTTAAAAATAGCAAGTGATTTGAATAGACAATTCTCTGAAGAAGAAATAAAAATGGCTACAAAGCACAAGAAAAGCTGCTCAACATCACTAGCTACTAGGGAAATGCAAATCAAAACTACAGTGAGGTATCATCTTACACCAAATAGACTCACAGCTATTTAAAAAACAGGACTACAAGTGTTGAAGTCGATGTGGAGGAATGGGAACACTCATCCACTGCTGGTGGGAATATAAAATGGTGCTAACATTGTGGAGGACAGTTTGGCAGTTCCTCAAAAAATTAACTGTAGATCTGCCTTATGATCCAGCAATTCCACTGCTGAGTATATAACCAGAAGAACTGAAAGCAATTACGTGAACAGATATATGCAAACCAGTGTTCACAGCTGCATTGTTCACTATTGCCAAAAGTTGGAATCAACCCAAATGCCCATCACCAGTTGAATGGATAAGCAAAATGTGGTATATACACACAACGGAATATTACTTAGCTGTAAGGAATACAGTATTAACACATAAGATAACATGGATGAATCTTGAGGACCTTATGTTGAGTGAAGCAAGCCAGGCATTAAAGGATGAATATTACATGATTTCACTAATATGAATTAAGCAAACTGTGCAGACACACAAAGCTAGAGTCTGGAAGATAGGTTTACAGGAAATAGAAAGGGAGAAGAAGGATGTGAGCCAATGCTCATATGGGTGAAATCTATGATAAGTTGGAATTGTATTGTTGTGCAGTGGAGGAACATGACAAGGGTATGGTGTTATTATTTGGTTGGGCAGCACAAGTTTGTCATTGGATAGGAAGGGGAAGGTGGGTTGGATGCTCCATGGAACTGGGGAGAGGGTTGAGAGGGGGAGCTGGTGAACACTGGGGATGTTGTTCAATTTACAATATTGGGAAAGCTCTTTTGGCAATATGACAAAGAAGGGTTACCAGTTTATGGTGTTGGATGTGGGGGCATTTGGGACAGGGCATGCATGGGACAGGCTTCTAGGGAGTGTGTCAATGACCATTTTGTCATAGTGTGTTGTATCAGTGGGTGGAGACCCACATAGTGGGAATGTGTTGGTCTCCCATCCTGGGTAGGCCCACTATGTTCTCAAACAGAAGGCCAGGAGTCTCTCAAAAACATGGGCAATGCTAAAGGGGAGGACAGAGAAGTGTGTCAAATCCTCAAAGTTGTTGTAAATAATTATGAATCTTGTCTTCAAGGAGTGAAGCCTGGTTGTCACCACGGGCACCAAGAGGAGGGGGGAGGAATAGTATAGATGAAAAGGGGGCATTTTAGGGGCAATGGAAGTGTTCTACATGATCTTGGAATAATGGATACAGGCCATGTTAAATTTTATCAAAAATTTATAAAAGGGTATGGTCCAAAATGTAAACCATAATGTAAACTATTGACCATGGTTGGTAGCTATGTTTCAATATTTGTACATCAGTTGTTACAAATGCATCAACATATAAAAAGGTGACTAATATGGCAAGAGGAAAAGGGGGAGGATTTGGGGTATATGGGTGTCCCCTGTGCACTGTACATGACTTTACTGTAACCTAAAACCTCTTTGAAGACCAAATGAAAAAAAGTAGGACAACAGGAAGAAATGGGAGAAAACGTCACTTCACATACAGAACAACAGGTTTTATAGTGATGAAAGGCAAAATGTCAAAAGAATTTTTAATAAATATTTTTCCATTATTTCTTATAATCCCAATTTTTAAATTTTATTTGATTTTAATTTTTAAAAAATTTTCTGTATTTTATTTATGTTTAAAACTACCACTATTATTTCATTTCCTTATTAATTTTGTTTGACTATTTTATTGGCTTCATTTTTGAAGAATTTTGGATCACAGAATGGTACAACTGTGGCAGGGGTGAATCACTGGTTTGAGTTTCAGTGATGGGGGATACATGGCAGGAAGTTCACCTTGTCATACATATAAGGCATACAAATGTGTTCAAATGTTCATGGGGCATTGCCACAGTGGGTGGAGAGTCACACATTAACCAAAAGAATATCAAATTCCCATCCTGGGGAGCTTTGCCACATTGTCTATTGGAACAGCAAGAATCCCTTGTGTACAGGGGCAATGACTAGTGAAGTATAATGGTTCATTGATGGGCCCTTGTTATTGATGACTATGCTTATGATCCTTTGCTCTTGAAATTGAAATTTAGCCTAGTGTTGTAGGGTGCCTTAGAGTTACCTCCTGGCAGGCCCCTTGTTGCTCTAATGTGGCCTATCTCTAAGCCAAACTCAGCATACAATAACATCCCCCCAGCATGGGACTTGATTCCTGGGGATGAGCTTCTGTGGCACCAAGGGATTGCTACCAAGTACCAACAAGCAATGCAAATGGAAAAAGACCTTGACCAAAAGAATGGTACAACTGTGGCAGGGGTGAATGAAGACAAATGAGTTTACATGGCTAAGAGACTTCAAAGGGAGTCAGGAGGTCATTCCAGAGGTAATGCTTCTGCATGTCTCAGCAGGATCTCATTGACAGCCAAAGTAGATACTACACCAAATAGTGAGGCTCCTGAGGGCTCTGAGACACCCAGACACTATAGACAAGGCAGATAGCTCAGGAGTTTGGTCCATTGTCAGTAGGCCCTACTTTGGGATTTATGATCCCCATTGGGACAGACTTGGACTCAATTGTAGGTTCCCTACACATGGCTCTTCTGTCCTTCTATTTGAACCTATAATTAGTACTAGACTTGGTAGGTATATATCCAAGAGACTCAAATCTTTGGGCTGCCCATGTGCCAGCTGGGCCCTGAATCTCAACAAAGTTGCAACACCTCAGTCCAGTTCATTGGACTCACCCAGGACAACTAACAAGGAGGAGATGATGGACAACAAACATATTGAGGAACCGAGAGTGTCTACAACTGCAAGCAAGGAAGTCCCATACATCAGCCATATGGGTTCAAAACCCCTCTCAATTAAAGGTGGAGTAGGCATCACCATCCCAGAATTCTCAGGATTGGGGAATGAACTATGAACTAAAGTAGACTTACTAGTATTCTAATATAGCTATTGTGACTTAGAAATGGAAATAATATCATTGATTTGGAGGCAGTGGCCACTGGAAGTTCTGAGGGTAGGAAGAGTGTAAAACAGGTGTCATCCAGGGGCATTTTTGGGACTTGGGAATCATCCTGATTGACATTACAATGACAGATACAGGCCATTATATATCTTGCTCTAACCTACATAATTGAGTGGGTTTGAGTATAAACTATAATGTAAATTATAATTCATGCTTAGTGGCAATGCTCCAAAATGTGTTTCTTAATTGCAATGAATGTACCACACTAATGAAAGGTGTTGCTAATGTGGGAAAATGTGGGAGGTGTGGGGAGTGTGGAATATGGGAATCCCCTATATATTCTATGTAACATTTATGAAATCTAAGTATCTTTTACCAAACAAAAAAAAAAAAAATAAAGAGATAAAAAACCTTGATTTTGAGAGAAAACTAAAACTTTGTGCCTCAAACTTATTATGATTTGAGTTAATTTAGAATAAGCAGGGGGAAGTGGCTGTGGTTCAATTGGTTGAGCTCCTGTTTACCATATGGGAGGCCCTGGGTTCAATTCTGGGAACTTCTGGTGAAGGCAAGCTGGCCTGCACTGCATTATGACCTGATGGCCCGTGCAGCATGGTGAGAGGGCACAGCAAGATGATGCAACAAAGGGAGACAAGCAGACACAGAAAAATGCACAACAAATGGACACAGCAAGCACAAGCAGCAATGGGGGGATAAATAAATAAAATAAAATCTTTAAAAAAAATAAAGAATAAGCAGGAAGATGAATGGTCTTGCTTTTTAACAATGATGAATGTGAAGAAGATTCTGAATGCTAAATAAAATATCTACAGGGAAAAGAATTCTACAAGCAGCTCAGCCTCATTTTGATGCCATGCAGCTGAAAAAAAAAAGCATGATTGTCATTCATCCAAGTGGGTCTCAATTTGGAGAGGATACCCCTACTTCACATCCCAGATGACATTTTTCCAGCCCAGGAGCTCACTGCTACAGAGGATATCACCTCAGACAACAGTTCCCTTGGCCTGAGTTGGAGATCACTGACCCCTGCTTCCTAAACATTTGTCAGCAGTCCTAACTACACTTGAACTGGGAAAGTCTCACCACCCATGAAAAACCCCTAGACACCCTCAATTTTCCAGGAACTAATCACACTGTCAAGTCTTGTTTTAAAAAGTGAGACCCACCAAACCAAGTGATTTTCCAGACTGTGCAGTTTGCTTGCCCTGTGGACCAAACTTGCTTGGTGATACCTCTAAAATTGTAATTTAATTTATGCCCCCTCATGATAGTAATACTAATTTTACCATGTTAAGTACCTGTGAGACCCTTTCCAATAAATCAAAATAACCTACAAAATTAAGATTCCTGCTAATATCACCTATCTTGCCTAAAGAGAAGCCATGCTATGTGCTCTCCTTGGTGAAACAGGAGAATTCTGCTGACCTCATAATGTGCTATCTATTTGTTCCCCTCCCCTCTCTTTCCCCCCATTGTCATTATTCATTATCCATATTCTCTCCTCAGTTTTTCCTACCTAACAAGGCCTGCCCTTCTTTCTCTCCAAAATACTACATGGAAAACTAAATCCAAACCCATCATCCCTGGATATTTACATATATGTCCAATCTATACGTACATTAACTGAAATAGTCTCTTATGTACTGACAAACTGCAACTGCTGGATTTGCCATCATTCTTCTTCCAAACCATTATCTAGCTCATATCTGCCCCAGAGATTGAAAATATTGGGAAAATAAAACCTCTTCCAAACTGCCACCTATTCTGAATGTGATGTCCATCTCCTCATGGCAAATGGTGATTGATCTCGTGTTTCCTCAATACATAGCACATGTAAGTGACCGAATGGACAACTCCTACCCCTATTGTTTATCTTTTATGTCACATTCCCAGTATAACTGTCATGAGGGAATATATTTACTTTACATCTACTTGAGTCAGGAATGAGTCAGAACAATAAGCCCTAGGTCCCAGGAACTTATGATCTATTTCAAGGACCACTAGGGATTCTTACAAGGAAATTCTAATTCACAACTGCACACATGCAAGGAATGGACAAAGAAGAGATGGCATGAGTATCATATAATTTTTGTGCATTAGTTCAGAGGTCAGTGTGAAAAAGGGAGAGAAGATTTGTAGATTTTTTCACATAAATGAAAATCAAATAAATGTTAATATTAAGAGAAGCAATTTTATTTTCTATTCATTATATCATGACATTATTTTTAAATATCTTATCATAGATTAATTATTTTGCTAAGTAATTTGAATTAGGAAGAGAATATAGCTATTTTCCACATCAATAAAAGTTTCCAATAAATGTACAAACTTACATAAGATCAGATGGACTCACACCCTCCTCCATTTGCTGTGGGGGTAAAATGCAAATTCATAAAATTGTAAAATCATTTACATTTACCTTATTCTTATATAAAATTCAAGTCCATGATTTGTCCATTTTGAATAGTGGTACCTTATGCGTTTTAAGAAATTAGGAGAAGAAAAGGGAATACATGCAACAATCTTTATAGTTACCCACTTATTAACCCTGTCCAATCCTCTTGTTATTATTTGGTGTCATTTCCTTTCACCTGTAGGAATTCCTTTAGTATTTCTTGCAGGAGAAATCTTGCAAAAAAAAAAAAAAGCTCTCGGTTAAATTTAAAATCTTGAAATGTGTTTATTTTACTCTATTTGTTAAAGAAAAACTTTCTGTTTTGAAACAATATTAGATTACAGAAGAAATAGTATACATTGTAAAGATCATACAGCAGTTCCATATTCCCTGCAACCAGCAACCTCTAATGTTAACATCTCATATAACCATGGTATATTTGTCAAAAATGAGAAATCAACATCATTACATCATTACAATGCTATGTAGTAAGCTATGGAATTATTCAGCTTTCACCAATATTTTCCAATAATGTCCTTTTGTGGTTTGAACATCCAATCCAGAATGTGATGTTGCATTTAGTTACATTATTTATTTATTTTTTAATTTTTAAAGAACTTTAGATTACATAAATGTTATACCAAAAATATAGGGTATTCCCATATACTTGCCCCCAACCCTCCCACACATCCCACATTAACAAAAATTTTCATTAGTGTGGTACATTTGCTACAATTGATGAGTACCTATTGAAGCATTGCTACTAACCATGGACTATAGTTTACATTATAGTTTACAATTTGCCCCGCACAATGTTATAGGTTTTGACAAAATGTATAATGGCTTATCCATCATTGCAACCTCATGCAGGACAATACCAACAACCCAAAAATGACCCCATGTTTCACCCACTCTTCCCTCTCCCTCCCTTCAGAACCTCTGGTGGCCACTGCCTTTATATCAATGATACAAATTCTTCCATTGCTATAATAATAAGTCTACTTTAGTCAAGTTTGTTAATTCCTCAATCTTGTGGATATGGGGATGGTGATGCCCCCTCTCTTTCTGTTTGAAAGAGGGCTTAGAATGCATGGGGCTGATGGATGGAACTGTCTTGTCTTCAATTGTGGATACTCTCAGATTTTTGGGGATGGGTGTTGTCCATCATCATCCTTTTGTTAGTTGTCTGGGGTGAGTCCAATGAACTGGTGAGTAGGTGTTGCAACTCTTCAGAGATTCAGGGGTCAACCAATATATGAAGAGACTGAAGATTTAAGACTCTGGGACATATATTTAATAAATACAGTGCTAAATATAGCTTCAAATAAAAGGAGGAGAAGAGCCATATGTAGGGAAATTATAAATGAGTCTAACTATTGCATTGGGGAGTATATATACCAAAATAAAGCTCACTGACAGTGTGTCAAATTCTCAAGATTGCCTACCTTGCCTATAGTGTCTAGATGTCTCCAGAGCCCTAAGGAGCCCTGCTGTTTGAGGCACTGTTTTCTGTGGTAGTCAATGAGATCCTGCTGAGACATGCATAAGTTTAACATCTGGAATGAACATTATTCTTCAAAAAATGAAACTTAGGTGTTACCACAGTTTCCGAGGGGAGGGAAGAATAGGATAGGATAGGATAGGATAGGATAGGATAGGATAGGATAGGATAG
>JAKSZT010051490.1:104893-166053 GCA_026826555.1 Tolypeutes matacus
CTTTTACAACTTGCCATATGTATTCAAGTTTTGTCCTACATACTTCCATTCTTTCTTTATGAAAAACCAGCTGCCTTATCTTAGGACAAAACACACTCCCTTAAACTAACATCAAATTTTAGTCAGCACTTTCACAAACTTTTCACTTCTTTCAATATCCATTTAAGTTTCATATTCCTCATCCCATTCTGTGAAGATAAATAAACTATTCATTTCAATTTAGGCAAAAGTAACTTTTTATAAAGAGTTTTGTAATAATTTCATTAGTCAAAACTTATAATTTTCATCATTTTAAAGGTTTAACACATATAATGCTAATTTATCTTATTAGCATCCATATTTATTAATATAAGTGCTTATTTAATTTTTCAGCCATTTGAATAGAGCTCTTTTAGGAATTTTCATTTATCAATTTAATATTACCACCCAGAAGTATCAAAATATACATTGGCGCTGAACAAACAGATGAACGGAAAAAGAATTATGACAGACCAACAGAAACGTAAAGCTTACTGATTTGACTCATAATTCTTACTCCTTTGGTATGGTTGTCTTCAAGCCCTCCATCATTTCCTTCTTTGATTTCACAGTTTTTAAGATCTCTTCTGGAATCAGTGTTACCTGTAATATGCGAGCTTATTCTTGGAAATACTTTTATTAGTAATCAGCAACCAGTTAGGAATATTTGAGCAACATAAATGCAATTAAGCACTAATTTAACAGTTTAGACAGACAGACATTTAACATGTATATTTTGGATTACTACTCTTTAGGAGTAAACTTAAACTCAAAATTCAGGGGTAAGCTATTGATCTAAAACTGTAAGTCCCTTTTAATACCTTGATAAAAATTCTGATCAAAATAAAATGTGACTAAAACTTAAAACAGTGTCAGAGCAACATCCCATTCAAACTTTTCTACAGCTTAAACAAGCATTATGGGCTTTCAGTTTTGTGGTCTATTTTTAATTGCAGGCTTACAAAAAACTGCTAGCATTTCTCTTTTCTCTTACTTTCATAGAGTTGCCCACTTCAAAAGTTACTCTACTTTAACAGCATTTATATTATCAATTTAACTATACAGGCCCAATTATAATTAACATAGAAAAAAAAAAAAAAAAAGAATATTGCTGTTGCTAAGTTTTTCTACTCTTTCAGCAGTTTAATTCTATTAGCCCCTACTATCCCATAGCCACATGATCACTGCTCCCTCTATTACCTGAGAGTGTGAGAAAAGAGACATTCTAATAATGTAATTGTACCTGTATCCTGATCCTGCCACTCCTGGGTAGATAATAGCCACAGCCCCTCCCGGGGTACAGTACAACACCAGGTCCTGGGTAAAATACACCAGGCAGAGCATCCTTTCCTAGGTACAATACAGCACCAGGCCCTGGGTAAAATACAACACCAAGCAGGGCACCCTCTCCTGAGTGAGACCCAAATCCTGCCAACTACACCAAAGTGTTCTGCTAAGGAAAAGGCAGAAACTCAGAATACTAATGAAAAGAAAGCTTTATTTAGTTAAATGAAATAGGTTAATTAGGTATCATAGAGGAAAGATAAAAGTATATGTACACTTATCAAAACAATTAATACATATGTAAGTGAAAATAGTACATATAAATAGCTGCTTATTAGTAACTAATAAAATGTGGTTTGAAAGCAGCAAACAGAGGTCCAACAGTTGTGGAAATTCACAAGCCACCAGATAGTGAATAAGAAAGTAGGTAATGATACATTTATATACAAACTCACCAAACTGGGGGACACACCAACATCTGGTCTTTCACAAGGCTTGGCAGTCCCATTTAACAGCTGGCCAGAGTTCCAATTGGAACAACACCTGGGTAGAGTATACTAGCAACAGCGCCCCACCCCCCCCCCAAGGTACAATACAACGCCAGGTCCTGGGTATAATATAATGCCAGGCAAAGCATTTTCTCCTGGGTGAGATTCCACTGGCAGTTTTGGGGCTGCCCCTTTTAAGGCATTCTAAATTTCAGAACTCTTGCCAATATTGCAAATTGTGCATGGGAAAGTTTTGACAAAACTACCTGTGTGGCTGGAAGCATGGCCTTCAAGCAATCCTCCCACTGACCAGATGCCAGTAACATTCCTTGGTACCTGTAGGAAGAAGACCCCAGGCACCTGCACATTCTTTACTGTTTGTTCACAATTCCTAATCCATTCCTTACTTGCATTTATATATTTATATCATTCCCAAACAAATGAAAAATGGCTGCCATGGGGAAAAGTATAAAAGCCTCATGGTTTCCAGAACTGAAGATATTATATAAAGCCATATCAACTAAGGCAATTAAATTTGCCTTTAAAATAACATTTGACGTTACTAAAAATGTTTAATTTAAAATGAGTAAGATGAAATTGTTCTAAAATTGATTGTGGGGGTAGTTGTACAACTCTATGAATATATTTAAAAACATTGAATTGCACACTTTAAATGGGTAAATTGCATAGTATGTGAATTAGATTTCAATAAACCTGCTGTGAATAGAGTATCAGAAAAAACACTGCTATCTTATTTACTATTACAGTCCCAGTGCTGAGCCCACAGCCTTGCACAAGTTGGTGTCCAGCAAATATTTGTTGAAATAAAACAAAAATATAAACCAACTGTTGCCCTTGGGCACCCCATACCTATTGGTTAAAGAAGTGAATCCTGATTTCTCCAAATTTGAACACCTGTGGAAAAAAATACATGTAAGTTCTATGAGGGTAGGGACCATATCTTGCCCACCCCTGCACCCCTAGTGCTCATAATGCTTAGCACATAGCAGATATTATATAAATATTTGTTAAGAAATGTTGAATATGAATTCTAATCTTAATTCTGGTCAGTACAGCACTTGACCTCTGTTTGTTAATGTTGAATTTGAAAGTGAGCATCAGCAATCATTTAAAAGTCTATGTACCTTGGTCCACCTCCTTGTATCGTGGAAAGAGCCCTGTGAGAAGCACAAAGTCCCATGGGACTTCAGAGGCATGACAAGTCTCTTTAGTTGGGGAGCTTAAATCACCTCACAGAGGACAGAATATTTGGCACATTTAAACTTGGTAGGCAAAAAGGATTAACCCAGCTTTGGCAACTCCAGGTTGCTGGGTGGCTCATGGGCTGAAGCCAACAGAGCTTGGCCAGTGGCTTCCATGACCTTTGCCTCCTGTGAGGTCATAGTGGGACCAAGCCCAGGAGACCCAGATGAACAGTATGATTTCCTGTTCAAGCTGGTTTTGGTGAGGGCTGTGAGAGAGTGAAAGGTGTGCATTGTGCTGTACTTCAAGACTGGTACCTAATGGAAAGGCCAGGGCAGCACCATCAGCAATCATTTCACCCTGAAGATGCCAGAGTGTCAGGGCAAGTGGGTCAAGCTGCAGATATGGGACTTTCTGACCAATGGCATTTTTGCACCATCACCCAGAGTTATTACCACGGTGCCAGTGGCACCATCTTTGCATACAACATTACAACATCATGGAGAGGAGCTCCTACCTGTCAGTGCTTCACTGGATTGAGAACATGAAAAGGAAGTATTCAGCATGCAGCTGCTGATCGTGAGGGAGCTGAGGCTGAGGCTCAGAAAAGGGAAGTATTCCTCCCAATCCACACATCTTATGAGCACATTGACCAGGAATTTGAGTTCAGTTCTCCTGATTGCAATTCAATGACAGTCCATTACACTAGATGGCTGAACAGGGGTTCTCAAACTTTTGCATGCATCAGAATTGCCCAGAAGGCTTGTTAAAGCAGATTACTGGGAAGTAGATGTGGCTCAAGTTATTGAGCTCCTGCCTACCACATGGGAGATCCTAGTTTGGTTCCAGAGCCTCCTGGAGAAGATGATCAAAACAGTGAGCTGCCATGATGGGCAGGCTTGGAGAGTTGACACAACAAGATAATGCAACAAGAAAACACAAAGAGGAAAGACAATGAGAGATACAACAAAGAAGGGAGCTGAGGTGGCTCAAGTTATTGAGTTCCTGTCTATAACATGGGAAGTCTCAGGTTCAGTTTGGTTCAGGTTCTTCATAAAGATAAATTGAGCAGACACAGGGAGCACACAGTAACTGGAGCAGGGAGTGTGTGCAAAACAATGAGGGGGGAATAAATAAATAAAAATAAATCTTTAAAAAATAATAATAAAATGAATAAGGACTTTACTGATAATCATGTAACTATTAAAAATGTCCATAAAAAGTTGATAGATGGACAGATGGTACCAAGAGCAGAAAGAAAAGAGGCAAAAATCTAATCAGCTATATTTAGAACTGTTCCAGAATATGTCACAACCATTTACAGGGTTAAGAAATTAAACATACAGCACTGCTATTTTACTTCACACGTTTTAATTTAAAAAAATGAAAGCAAACTGACAAATTTATTTTTTTCTTTTGCAGTTATATACATTATTTATTAGAAGAGTTGTGAACTTACAAAGCAATCATGCATAGCTTTCATGGCTCCCATACATCACCCCAACACAAACACCTTACATTGCTGTGGAACATTTGTTACAAATGCGGATAGGGAAAATGCATCAAATCTGTTTTTTAATTTAAATTATATAAATCAAAATTTAACATAAAACATTATAAAATTCAAAAATTAATCAAAATAATAAAGAACTCAATAACACATTCCAAAGTAATTAGGATTTAATAATTTGTAATAATATAATTCACATTTTTTTTCAATGAGGACACATTTTTAGATTAGCATTTTTCTTGGCATACAGTAAGAACACAAGTGCAAGTCATAATTATTTGTTGGTGCTAGTGCACTGTAAAATGCAAGTTATTATCTAATATATATGGTAAATATCAACCATAACAACACTTATAGTAGCTGCCATTTAATGAGCAGCTAATAGGTGTTAGGTGTTCTTCAAGTATATTTTTAAAATTATTTTTTATATTTAAAGAATATTTAGATTACATAAATGTTTCATTAAAAATATGAGATTCCCATATGCCCCCCCACACACACACACTTTCCCACATTAAAATCATTCATTAGTGTGGTACGTTTGTTACAATTGATGGACACATATTGAGCATTGCTACTAACCATGGACTATAGTTTACACTTCAGTTTACATTCTATTCTACACAATTTTATAGTTTATGACAAAACATATAATGGCCTGTATGTGCCATTGTAGTGCCATGCAGGACAATTCCAATGTCTCAAAAATGCCCCCATATTACACCTATTCTTCCCTCACATTCCCCTTGGAACCTCTGGTGGACATTGTCTTTATACCAATGATACAAGTTCTTCCATAGTTAGAATAATAATGTCTATAATAGAATAATAAGCCTACTTTAGTGCATTGTTCATTTCCTAATCTTTTGAGGATTTGGAGGTGGTGATTCCCACTGTGTTTATAATTGAAAGGGGGCTTAGATCTCATGGGGCAGATGGTTGGAACTATCTTGCTTGCAGTTGCAGACTCTCTGTTCCTTGGGATGGGCATTGTCCATCATCATCTCCTTGTTAGTTGTCCTGGGTGAGTCCAATGAACTGGAGAGTAGTTATTGCAACTCTGCTGAGATTCAGGGCTCAACTGGCACATGAATAGATCAAAGATTTAAATCTCTGGAACATATATTTGACAAGTATAGTGCTAATTATAGATTGAAATAAAAGGAGCAGAAGAGCCATGTGTAGGGAAACCATAAATGAGTCTAACTCTGTTACACTGGGGAGCATAAATTCCAAATTTAGGGCCACTGACAGGGTGCCAAATTCCTGAGCTAGTCTGCCCTGCTTATAGTGTCTGGATGTCTCTAGAGCCCTCAGGAGCCCCACTGTTTACTGACACACTATTTACTGTGGCAGTCAATGAGATCCTGCTGAGTTGAGGATAAGTGTAACCTCAGGACTCAAACCTCCCATCTCACTTTGAAATCTCTTAGCTATATAAACTCATTCGTATTTAATATTTCCCCCTTTTGGTGAAGATCTTTTCCTGGATGAATTGCTAGTTGGTGTTTGGTAATAATCCCTTGGTGCCAGGGAGGCTCATCTCCAGGAGTCATGTCCCATGTCAGCAGGAAGGTAATGTGTTTATATGTAGAGTTTGGCTTAGAGAAGGACCAAATTTGAGCAACAAGGAAACTTTCAGTAGGTAACTCTGAATATATAATACAAGGCAATATATAATACTAGGCTAAGTCTCAATTTCACAAGTAAAGGTTCATAAGTACAATCATCAATACCAAGAGCCTGGCATAATGATCTCTCTTCTTTCATAGGTACTGCCCTTGTGCTCAGGGGATTTTGCCATTTCTTAAAAGAAAAAGAATACCATATGGAAAGGTGTCCAATACATAACAAGATATGTTCAATCAAAATATGAATGTACAAAATAAATTAGACAGAAATGAAATGGAAGCTATGTAGGGCAGGGGAAGCATAGAGAGATTGATGGTTTATTATTAAGGGGTAGAGATGTTTTGTTTCTAATTAAAATGCTCTAATATTTGAAGTGATGAATGCACAACTATATGATTATACCAAATACTATTGATTGTACAATTTGGATGGATTGTATGTCTTATTAATATGTACAATAAAATTGATTAATATATGAATGTACATAATTATATATTTATATCTGTATGTGAGAAAAATACACAGACACAAATACACAAAATCACTTTGAGCTCCCAAAGCCAAATTCAACATGTAAATAGTATAAATATGCTGAGGCTACCACTCACCACAACTCTTTCAGAATATAAGAGGATTAGATAATTGATGGGAAGATTCTTCCAACAAGTACATTCAAGTAGTGAGAATGCTGATGCTTCTTTGGTTTGGGCCTGCTTTATAATCTATATTTTCTCGGAGCCTTTTTGATTGATGCTGATCATCTGCAGATTGAATTCTTACTGGTTTTCACCAGAGGTGCTTCTTTCTGCTGCACCTACAACAAAGCATAATGGCCCCTCATATCTCCCTTATCTGCATCTGCCCCACCCTTCTAACCACCCAAACAGAGCTTTTCTATTCTTTTGTTTTTGAGGTACCAGGTATGAGGATTTATTTATTCAGTTATTTATTTGTTTGTTTATTTATTTATTTTTGAGGTAAAAGGGCTGGGGATTGAACCCAGGACCTCATATGTAGAAAGCCAGCACTCAACCACTGAGCCACATTATCTCCCCTGAGTTTTTTCCATTTGTTTGCTTGTGTGTGTTTTTTTGTTTTGGTTTGGTTTTAGAGGTACTGGGAATCAAATCTGAGACTTCTCATGTAGGAAGCATGTGCTTAACCACTTGAGCCACATCTGATCCCTCTATCCTTTTTATCTTTTATTCCAGTCCTCTACCCAGCTGTGAGGTTGCCACATTTCTCCCATCAACTTTTCATCTAACCAGCATTTCTAAACTTTTGCTTTCTGTACTATTTTGTCATTTTCTTTTGTTGTCCTTTATACCTCTACTACTGTGTTTTTCTCCTTAGCTCAAGAAAAACAAAGTACAAAACAAAACAACAAATAAAATTTGTCACTAAAAGGAGCCATCACATTCAGAACATTTCTTTCTGGACATCAATTCAACTACCACAGGATTCATGGAGGTAGCTGCATCCTGATGGGCTCTTGACTGTCTTTGCTCTCTCCCTAGAATGAAAGTCTGGGAATGCTGAAGCCAGTTCTGCATCATTAGGTTGATGGCTGCCATCACAGCACCTGACATTGCTAAATGCTTAGATTAATCAGATTTTATTACACTAAAGATAAATATCTGATCAACGAAGTCTATATTTTTATCCACTGAAGGTTTTGTCAGTGGAATATTTGATACATAAGAATAAGGTATTACAATGCAATTTCACCATGGGCATGAAATAAGGCCAAAAAAAAAAAAAAAAAAAACGATCCACTTACAGAAAGAATGCTCCAAAAAAGGATAACTTTTACATTGTTCTCATTAAGTTTATATTTCTATCCAAGATAACTTCAGTAATAGTGAAAATAAGCATCAATATCTAAGCATTAACTCCTATTATCAAATGTACTCATAAAAACAACCTTGTGAAATGAGAGCTAATTTGGCTTCCATTAAAAAGATGAAAAAATGAAGTCTAGATGATTTGTTGAGGGTCATACATGAAGAAAGTGATGTAATTGCTCTTTAACCCAGCTTCTCAAGCCTGAGACCTTAGCTTCTTGTTGATACAAATTTGCACATACATTCTGAGGACCTTTGACTGTAGCAATTTGACATTAAAAAACAAAACTGGGACAGTGAGAGTCAAAATTAAGAATAGGGTAACTAAGGAGGAAGATGTGGCTCAAGCAATTGGGCACTCACCTACCACATGGGAGGCCCCAAGTTTACTTTCCAGGGGCTCCCAAAGAAGATGAGCAAGACAGTGAGATGAGACAATGTGCTGGCATGGCAAACTGATGCAACAAGATGATGCAATGAGGAAACATAATGAGAAAACACAATGAGAGATACAACAAGCAGGGAGTGGAGGTGGCTCAAGCAATTGGGTGCCTCCCTCTCATGTGGGAAATCCTGGGTTCAGTTCCCAGTGCCTCCTAAAAAGAAGATGCGAACACAATGAACAGACACAGAGAGGAGATGGTGAATACAAACAATGAGGGGGGAGAAATAAATAAAATCTTTTAAAAAAAGAATAAAGCAACTACGTTTGCTGGGCCCTTGTCCACATCTCAAATACAACTTTATGCATCCCCCAAGCATTCACCTTCATGGAGACCTAGGTTTCTCTGCCCCCACACTAGCAGTAGGATTCCTCCCAAAATATCTCTCATTCCCCAGATCCACTTGTACTTTTCTTTTAACCCCATAATCTAATCTATCACTAGTACAGCTTAACTTTGGGTACTGTGGTCCAAGATCATTGAATTATTAGGTTATCATCAGGCCTTGCCTTCTCAAGAAGTTTTCTACTAGGATTAATGTACACACCCAGTTTCCTTTTAGCTTTAGAACTACCTAAAAAGGAAAAAGAGCATACGGAGGCACTTGCTGGTGGCTTCTGAAGGCTACACACTCTGTGTCTCTTGGTCTATGACAGAGTTGATAGAGCAGCATTTTCCCCACTGTGAACAGCAGACCTGGAATTCTGCAGATGAGGTGCCAGGGCTCCAGAAGATACCAGGCCTGAACTCAGAAGAATCTGGGTCATGGCTACTCGCTTTCTAACCCCAAACTGGCTGGGTCAGCTCTCTTGGGAAAGCTTTATTTATCTTCACGTTTTGTATTTACATAGTGAAATTTCATTTATCTACATAGACATACCATTTGAAGATTTTAACTTATTTGTTTCTTTTTTAATTAAAAAATATATATATATATATTATAAGATGCTTAGATTACATAAATGTTACACAACAATTACAGGGATTTCCATGTTCCCCACCTCCTATACCTCCCATAACATCCCACATAAACATCTTTCATTAATGTGGCTCATCACCTGCAATGGATATACACATACTGGGGCTTTGCCACTAAGCATGGACCATAGTTCACATTGTAGACCCCACTCTCTCCTACACAGTTCTGCATGTTATATGCTGATGTAAAATGCCCTATATCTGTCTTTGTAATGTTACTCAGGATAATTCCCAAGTCCTGAAAAAGCTCCTGCATTACAACCGCTTTTCCCTTCCCTGCCCCAAAAGCATCCAGTGGCCACTGGCTCCACCTCACTGTTGTAATTTCTTCCATTGCTTGAATCACATTATGTCTACAACAGAATACCATTAAGTCCACTCTAGTCAATAGCACTTCCCCCAATCCTGAGGAGTTTGGGATGGTGATGTCCACTCAACCTCCAAGTGAGAGGGGGCATATATCCCATGGGTATGGTGGATGGGATTATCCTGCCTGCAGCTGCAGGCTCTCTCCATTCCCTGGGATGGCCGTTGTCCATCATCGTCTCCTCACCAGGTGACTTGGGTGAGTCCATTGAGTTGTAGAGTAGGAGTTGCAGCTCCACCGAGATTCCAGGCACAGCTGGCACATGGGCAGGACTGAGGCTGCAGTCTCTGGAAGTACACCTACAAACTCCAGCATCACATATAGGTTTGAATAGAAGGGACTGATGGACCATGTGCATGGAAGACTTATTTGAGTCCAACTCTGTCACTCTCAGGAACACAATTCCAAAGTAGAGCCCACCGATAAGGCATCAATCTCTGGAGCTATCACCCCTTATATAGGACCTGGGTGTCTCCAGAGGCCTCAGGAGCCCCTCTGTGTAGGGTGTTATCCACTTTGGTGTTTTATGAGATCCTACTGAGGTGTGCATAAGCGTTACCTCTGGGATGACCTCCCAACACTCTTTGAAGTCTCTTAGCCACATGAACTCATTTCTCTTTACCTTTTCCCCCTTTTATTCAAGTTTTTTTTCCAGTCGTATTGCCAGTTAGCACTTGGTAGTAATCCCTCGTTGCCACGGAGGCTTATCCCTGGGAGTCATGTCCCACACTGGGGGGAAGGTAATGCATTCATACGGTGAGTTTGGCTTAGAGAGAGGCCACATTTGGGCAACAAGGAGGATCTCAGGTGGCAACCCTTATGCACTCCATAACAGTAGGCTAAGTTTCAATTACAAGAGCAAAGACTCGTAAGGCTAGTCATCAATAACAGGAACCCATTAGTGGATGCCCCTCCTTGGCCAGACACTGCCCCTGCACTTGGGGAACTGTTGCTGCTCCTTTGGAGAATGTGGCAGAGCTCTCCAGGCTGGGAATTCAGTATTTTCTCATTTATTGAGTAATTGCCTACTCACTGTGACCATGCCCCACCCCTTGATCATTTGAACAAATTTATATATCTTTCATGTAAATTCAGGTGAACTTCCTCCCATGAAACCCCCATCCCAGACAACTCCCACCAATGAACCTCTCCTGCCCCCTCTGTAACCCTTCTGTGATCTAAACCTCCCTTGAAGATGAAGCCCATATAATAGCCAATACAATTAATAGGAAAGTGAAATAAAAAAGATAAGTTTAAATATAAGAGATAAAATATATGGTAACTTTAAAAAAACACTAGAAATAAAATAAAATTAAAGGATTGGAATATTCAATAAATAGGGGAAAGTTTATTTTTATTTTATTTTTTATATTTTTTACATTTTTCCTTTTATCACTGTATTATTGGGTGTCGAGTATGTACTATGGCACCTGCCCCCTCTCACTCCCAAGTGTCTCCCGAATTTTCATTTAATTTTCAAAGAAGTTTTAGGTCACAGAAAAGTCACACACAAAACACTAGAGACTCCCATATACCCAACCTCCTTCCCCTTTCCTCACCCCATATTAAAACCTTTTTTATGTGGATGGTTGCATTGTTTTAACTGTTATACAGATAGTGAAGCATAGCTACTAAAAACTGTCAATGGTTTACAGTATAGTTTACAATTTACATGGTACAATTTAATAATTGTTTATGATATTTACCATGTCCTGTGTTCATTACTGTAAGGTAATGAAAAACATTTCCCATGACCACTAAATACCCCCTGTTTGATCTTTTCTCTTCCTTCCTCGCCATCCCCCTGGGGCTCATGACACTCCCCTGTCTTGACTCATTGGTTGACAAGATACATAGTTACATGCAACAAGAGGTCTTGACATGCTGATTATCCTCTCCTATTAGGATCCACCTTTGTGCCTAAGAGACACCCACCTGTCTGTTTCTGGGTGAATCGGTCCTCCCAAATATGGGGATCCATCTTCTTCCCTCTCACCATGTGGGTCTCCACTCCCCGACACAACACCTTATGACAGGATGAACACTCACACATTCCCCAGAAGCCTACTCCAGATGCACCCCTTCCTAAATGCCCCACCAACCTACACCCTAAACCAGTGACACTACCCTGTCATACTGCCATAAGAGCATCCCCACTCCTGCACTTTCAACATCATACCCACAAATCCGATGTTCACCTAGTCCCCCTCCCAACTCTCCCCCCAGTATCCTGGGTATTCTAACCCGCCCTTCCTAATCTACCCACCTGTCAACCCTGCACCACCAAACCCATTAATATCACTACCCACTTGTCCTATCCTTCAATATGCAACTATACTCTATCACTTTACCATAGATTATGTCCATATGCATGATGGATCACAACCTCCTCTTCTCTTTCTCTCCCTTGTTAACTATCTTTCAGACAATGATTCTCAGAGACTGCTCACTTTCCTCAATTGAAATCAGTGAGGTCATATACTGTTCATCCTTCAATGCCTGGCTTGCTTCATTCAACATAAGGTCTTCAAGATTCATCCACGTTATTCCGTGTGTTTGCATTTTGTTCCTTCTTACAGCTGAGTAATATTCCATTGTATTTATGTACCACATTTTGTTTATCCATTCATCTGTTGATGGGCACTGGGGCTGATTCCAACTTTTGGCAATTGTGAACAATGCCACTATGAACATTGGTGTGCATATATCTGTTCGTGTCTTTGCTTTCAATTCTTCTGGGTATATACCCAGCAGTGGAATCACTGGATCATATGGAAGATCTATTGTTAGTTTTCTGAGTAACCACCAAACTGTCTACCACAGTGGCTGGACCATTCCACAATCCCAGCAGCAGTGGATGAGGGTTACTATTCCTCCACATCCTCTCTAACACTTATAGTCTGCTGTTGTTGTTGTTTTTTTAAATAGCTGCCATTCTGATGGATGTAAAGGTATCTCATTTCCTTAATAGCTAGCGATGTTGAGCATTTTTTCATGTGCTTTTTAGCCATTTGTATTTCTTCCTTGGAGAAGTGTCTTTTCACTTGCCCATTTTTAACTGGGTTGTTTGCCTTTGTACTTTTGAGCTGTTGGATTTCTTTATATATGCAGGATATTAGGTTGCTATCAGATATATGGCTACCAAATATTTTCTCCCATTGAGTAGGCTGCTTTTTTATTGTCTTAATAACATCCTTTGAGGTGCAGAAGTTTTTAATTTTGAGGAGATCCCATTTATCTATTTTTTTCTCTTGCTGCTCATGCTTTGGGTGTGAAGTTTATGGAATTATTTCCTATTACAAGGTACTGTAGATGCTTCCCTACATTATCTTCCAAGGTCTTTATGGTTTTGGCTCTTATATTTAGATCTTTGATCCATCTTGAGTTGATTTGTGTATAAAGTGTGAGATGGTTCTCTTCTCTCATTCTTTTGGATATGGATATCCAGTTCTCCAAGCACCACTTGTTAAAGAGGCCCTTAACTCCCAACTAATTGGGTTTGGTGGCCTTATAGAATATCAGATGACTGTATATGCAAGTATCTATATCAGAACTCTCAATCCAGTTCCATTGGTCCGTATGTCTATCCTTGTGCCAATACCATGCAGTTTTGAGCACTGTATCTTTGTAGTATGTTTTAAAGTCAGGTAATGTGATACCTCCAACTTCATTTTCCTTTTTCAATATGTCTTTGGCAATTCGGGGCCTCTTACCTTTCCAAATATATTTTGTAGTTAGTTTTTCCAGGTCCTTAAAAAATACAGTGTTGATTTTTAATGGGATTGCATTAAATCTGTAGATTAGTTTGGGTAGGATAGACATCTTGATGATGTTTAATCTTCCTATCAATGAACAAGGAATATTCTTCCATTTATTTAAGTCTTCTTTGATTTCCTTTAACAGTGTTGTGTAGTTTTCTGTATATAAGTCCTTTACATCTTTAGTGAAATTTATTCCTAGGTATTTGATTCTTTTGTTACTATTGTAAATGGTATTTATTTCTTGATTTCCTCCTCAGTTTGCTGGTTATTGGTGTACAGAAATGCTACTGATTTTTGAGCATTGATCTTATAGACTGCAACATTACTGAACTCCTTTATATGTTCTAGAAGCTTTGTTGTAGATTTCTCAGGGCTTTCTACATATAGGATCATGTTGTCTGCAAATAATGAAATTTTTACTTCTTCTTTTCCAATTTGGATGCTTTTATATCTTTTTCTTGCCTCAGTGCTTGAGCAAGTACTTCTAAGACAATTTTAAAATTAGAGTGGTGATAGTGGGCATCCTGATCTCAGAGGGAAGGCTTTTAGGATTTCACCACTGAAGATGATGTTAGCTTTGGGTTTTTCATATATTCCCTTTATCATATTCAGAAAGTTTCCTTCTATTCCTATCTTTTGCAGTGTTTTTTATCAGAAAAGGGTGCTGTATTTTGTTGAATGCTTTTTCTGCATCTATAGAGATGATCATGTGATTTTTTTCTTTCAATCTGTTTAGGTGGTGCATTACATTTATTGATTTTCTTATTGAACCATCCTTGCATACACTGGATGAAACCTGCTTGGTCATGGTGTATAATCCTTTTGATATGTTGTTGAACGCAACTAGAAAGTATTTTGTTGAGGATTTTAGCATCTAGGTTCATTAGAGAAATTGGTCTGTAATTTTCCTTTCTTGTGGTATCTTTGTTCGGTTTTGGTATTAGGGTAATGTTGGCATCGTAGAATGAGTTAGGCAATATTCCTTCTACTTCTATTTGTTGGAAGAGCTTAAGCAGAACTGGTGTTAGCTCTTTCTGGGATTTTGGTAGAATTCAGCTGTGAAGCCATCTGGTCCTGGACTCTTCTTAGTTGGGAGGTTTTGATGACTGAGTCTATCTCTTTACTTGTAATTGGACTGTTGAGTTCATCAATTTTTTCTTTCATCATTGTAGATTGTTTGTGAGTTTCTAGAAACTTGTCCTTTTCCTCTAAATTATTGTTCTTGTTGGTAAATAATTTTTCAAAATATCCTCTTATGATAATCTTTATTTCCGTGGGGTCAATAGTGATATCACCTTGCTCATTCCTTATTCTGTGTATTGGCATCTGTTCTCTCTTTTTCTTTGTTAGTCTGGCTAAGGATTTGTCAATTTTATTGATCTTCTCAAAGAACCAGCTGTTGGTTTTTTTTATTTTTTTGTAGTGCTTTCTTATTCTCTATTTCATTTAGCTCTGCTCTAATCTTTGTTATTTCCTTCTTTCTACTTCCTTTAGGTTTAGTTTGTTGTTGTTTTTCCAATTCCTGCAAGTGTGCAGTTAGGTGCAGTTAGGTCTTCAATTTTAGCTCTTTCTTCTTTTTTAATATATGCATTTATGGCTATGAACTTCCCTCTCATGACAGCTTTCACTGCATCCCATAGGTTTTTGACTTGTTGTCTTGTCATTTTCATTAGTTTCAAGGTAGTTACTGATTTCTTTTGAGATTTCCTCCTTGACCCACTGTTTGTCTAAGAGTCTGTTGTTTAACTTCCATATCTTTGTGCCTATTCTGATTCTCTGGCCCTTAGTGATTTCCGATTTCATTCCATTGTGGTCAGAGAAATTACTTCGTATAATCTCAGTCTTTCTGAATTCATTGAGAGTTGTTCTGTGGCCTAGCATGTGGTCTATCTTGGAGTATGATCCATGTCATACTTGAGAAGAATGTAAATCCTGATGTAGTTGGGTGTAGTGTTCTGTATATGTCTATTAAGCCCAGACCCTCTAATGTATTGTTCAGAGTCTTTGTTTCTTTACTGATTCTCTGTCTAGATGATTTGTCTAATGATGATAATGGTGTATTAAAGTCCCACACTATAATTGTAGAGGCATTTATTTCTCCACTTAGTTTTTCCTGTCTTTGCCTCATGTATTTTGAGGGACCCGGATTAGGTGAATAAATATTTATGATTGTTCTCTCTTCTTGAGAGTTACCCCTTCTACTAATATATAGTGTCCATCTTTGTCTCTTACAATATTTTCACATTTGAAGTCAATTTTTCTGATATTAGAATAGCTACTCATGTCCTTTTTTGGTTATTGTTTGCTTGTATAATTGTTTTCCAGTCATTCACTTTCAGCCTCCTTGAATCCCTAGGTTGAAGGTGGGTTTCTTGAAGACAGCATATAGATGGATCATATTTCCTTATCCATTCTGCTATTCTGTGTCTCTTGACTGGTGAGTTTAATCCATTAACATTCAGTGTTATTACTCACAATGAATTTCTTACTTCAGCCATATTTTCTTTGGGTTAATGTATGTCATATGTTGTTTTCTTTCTGTGTTTGTCTTTTTAGTTGTTTTTAAACTCTCCAACTCTCTCTCCCTTGTTTTTCCTTTCAACTTGTAGAACTTCCTTTAGTATTTCTTGAAGTGCAGGTTTCTTTTTGGCATACTCTCTTAATTTCTGTTTATCTGTGAATATTTTGAACTCTCCATCATTTTTGAGTGCCAGTTTTGCTGGATAGAGAATTCGTGGCTGGAAGTTATTTTCTTTTAGTTCTTTGACTATGTCATACCACTATTTTCTTCCCTCCATGGTTTCAGATGAGAAATCAGGCTTAATCTTATTGTGTTACCCTTGTAAGTGAGGGTTCTCTTTTCTCTTGCTGCCTTGAGTATTTTCTCTTTGTCTTAAGCATTGGACATTTTGACGAGTATATGTCTTGGAGTTGGCCTGTTGGGATTTACACTATTTGGGGTGTGCTGTACTTCCTGGATCTGCACATCCATATCTCTCAATAGGGTTGGGAAGTTTTCAGTCATTCTTTCCTTCAACACTTCTTCTGTTCCCTTTCCCTTCTCTTCTCCTTCTGGGATGCACATAATGCATATGTTTGTGTGTTTTGTGCTGTCGGTTAAATTCCTGAGTCCCTTCTGGATTTTTTCTATCTTTTTGTCTATCTGTTCTACTATGTTTGATTTCAGATATATTGTCTTCCACATCACTAATTCTTTCTTCTTCCTGTTCAAATCTGCTGTTATGTGAATCCAGCATCTTTTTTATTTCTTGCATTGTGCCATTGATCACCATCATATCCATTAACTTTTTATGTATGTTTACAATTTCTTCAGTATGTTCTCCCAGTGTCATCTTAATATCCTTAATCTCTTCTTTCACTTCATTAAGTTGGTCCATGATATTTGTTTGGAAAGCTTTGATTAGTTGTTCGTTGTTCTGCATCTCTTCCTGGTTTTTAGTTTGTTCATTGGGCTGGTCTGTGTCCTCCTGTTTCTCTGTGTGGTTTGTAAATTTTGGTTGCCCTCTAGTCTGCATTTTATCTTGATGGGTTTATTTGGTTGATTAGCTTCTCCCTCTGTTCTAGAGTTTTATTTAGCTGGTGGTTCTGTGTGTGTGTTAAGTTTTCTCTTTGACACTTTTTCTTATTATTTTATTTCCTTGCTTATTTCTATGTTCCCTTGAAGGCAAAAGATTAGGGCCAGAGGAATCGAAAGATGTGAGATAGGAAGAAAGGTAAGAGTAATATTGATAAAAGTTAGAAGAGGGGCTGTATAAGGCTTAGTGAAACAAATATTTAGCTAATGTCAGCAGTGTAGAGTAATAGGAAAAAAAAAGTTGAGTACCTACCATAGACTGTGAAACCAAATAGAGGAATATATATATATATAATGATTTAGAAGGCTAGAATGATGAGGATGGAGAGAAGGAGTAAAGAAAGGGCTGAAAGGAAAAAGTTAATATTAATTTAAAAAGAAGAAAATGGAATAGATAGAATAGAAATTTACACCCTTAAGTTATGGGCTAATGAAAAAACATAGTTTGTAAGAACCACAACAGAAAGCAGAAGGCAGAAGATGAGGGAAGCCAAAGAGATAGCTTGGGATACAAAATCAATATAGACAGAGAATGGGAAATCACTGGAGGAGAAGCACAGCAAAGAATAGACAAGCTAGCAGCACCTAATTTAAAAAAAAAAAAGAAAAGAAAGAAAGAAGAAGGGGTGAAGGAAAGAGGAAAGAAAAGCAAGAGACAACAAATAAACAGAAAAAATGAAACAACCACACAAGCAACCAGTCAAACCCATCTAAGGAAGAACAGTGTTCCTTCTTGGGCCCTTGTGGAGACTCTCAGCCTGCTTGTATTTATCACTCAATTACCCTGCAAGGTTCTATCTGCAGGTTTTGAGGCAGATTTTAGCTATTAAACTAAATTAAAAAGAAAAAAACATTTTTTATTTTTTAAAGTGACTTTTTTTTTGGTGATATAAAGGATCGAAAATATGACCTCTTCTACACCACCCCCTTCACTGAGAGGACCCTAACTAGGCTCGAGGACACTAATCAAGCACTTCCCACTTCCTGGCCTCCCCGGGGGAGCTGAAGCTCTGATGCTAGTCAGTGCAGAATGATAAAAATGGCTGACTACGCCCCCTCTGGAGCCAAGCCTGAGTATCACTGGGCTGTTTGGAAAAACAGGCTTCCTCAGTAGATTCGCCTCTCCACTCAGCCGGGTGCTGTTTCCAGCCAGCTTATCTACTCCCCAAAACTATAAGGGGGTCCAGGCAGCCAAATCGACAGAAAAGAATCCCCCTTTCCACCTTCTGTCAGAATCCTCTCACTCTTGGAGAATGCTCCCTCTCACGGGCTTGCTGGCAGGGGGTTGTGGTGTTTCCCTGGGCAGCTCGGTAAGTCAACTTCCTCAGCAGATTCCCCACTCCCCTCACCCTTGTCCTGCTTCAAGCCAGCTATTTTGTTCCCCAAAGCTGCAAGGGGTTCCAGACAGCAAAATCTACAGCAAGGAAAGCCTTCTCGACCCTCCACCAGAATCCTCCCACTCTCCGAGAACACTCCCTCTCACTGGTTTGTGGGCAGGAGTCGTGGGTCAAACCAGCCTTTTTCCCTGATGGTGGGGCTCAGCCATCTGTGTTAACCTCCACGGGCAGGGTTAAAACTCACGAATCTCCACCGAGCAATCCACGCTGCCGAGCTGCCTGCAGATATATGTCCCAATCTTCTCACTCCGGGTGCCCACAGCATGGACCCCCAGGCAGGACCCTGTCCCCAATCAGCCATCCTCAGAGAGCTAGTTAGTGAGTGCCCTCCTAAACTGATGCCATCTTGTCTCAACTTATTTATTTCTGACATCATATTGTTACACACTTCCCAACTTCTCTATTTTGGCAACAATCATCCTCAATTTTTGCAATTTTGGTTTGTGCATGTGGAATACATTGCAGGTATTAAAGTTTAAGAATATGTACAATATAAATTAATTCACATATTTCTATTGTCATTTAAATTACTGTATGAATACAGTTTCTTCAAAAGTTAAACATGATATAAGAATTAAGGGTAAAAGAATTAAAAACCCAGCTTTGTTTCACTTTAATGCCTTTGCCCTGAATTGTTACAGTGTCTTCTGCCAAATTCTCCATTGCCAAATACCCACCATTCCTTAATTTTCTACTGATCCATGTGTGTTTTTAGGGGAAAATGTCATAAAAAGTTGACAGGGACTTTTCATAAGTTCTGATTTTCTTTTGGAAGTAGACCTCACATGTACAACACTGTGTTGCAGATTAATCATAATCCTCAATTCATGACTGTGGTGCATTCACTTTTGTTTTCAGAGCCAATTAAGACATTTAACCATTAGGTGGCACTAACACAAAAATTTATTTGATGCTGCAAGTACCCTTCAGAAGAAGAGGGCAATGGGAGTGGAGGCTTAACCCTCAAGGTGATGTCTCAGAATCAGCATTGTGATTCTTTATCAGAGATTTCCTAGGCACAGAACTTATAACAACAGGATTTTACATTTTCTATGGCTAGCAGATACTGGGAGCAGCTTTGAAGGATATGCAAAACAGATCAGCCCTAAATGGATAAGAAACCCTTATATGGGCTATTTTTAAACCAATTGGACTTGTAAGGATTTGAGTTTCACTTGTGGGTGGGCATTTGTGAGGGCTAAAGTGCCCCAGGGTGCCGTGAAGAACTGGAAAAAACACAGTAACAACACAGGGGCCATCTTTGTCTCAATTATGTACCAATTACACATTTCTATCATGATTTTATCTCTTTATTTCTCTCCTCGCAATCTCTTCCTTTGAAATAATGTATGAGGCACCTATACGTTGTCCACCCAATACACAAACTATGTTCTTGACATTTTTTAATTAACAAAAATTATAAACACAGGGCATACGATATCCAATCCCTGAGTTTAATTTCTCTTATTTCTGCCCCATTCAAATCCTGATTTTTATTTTCCATGCTTTATCCCACTATTTTCTCTCTTGAAAACTTTCCCAGTCATAATCTCAAACCTTTCTGTTCTTGCATTACTTTCCTCTCTGCAAGGAATGAATTTGGTGTACTAGAATTTTAATTGCAGTTACCTGTGTTTCTCTAAGCAGAGCTCGAAATCACTTAAGGAGTTCATTACCTTGTTTTTGTTTTGTTTTGTTTTAAATATTTATTTACTTATTCCCCCTCATTGTTTGAGCTCAGTGTCTGCTCTCTGTGTCTGCTTGTCTTCTTTTTAAGTAGCACTGGAAACTGAACCTGGTAACTCCCATGTGGGAAACATGCACCCAATCACATAAGCCATCTCAGCTTCCTGGTTTGTCATGTCTCTAATTGTCTTTCATCTTTGTGTCTTTGTTGTGTCATCTTGTTGCATCAGACTGCCATGCCTGTCCATCATACCAGCTTGCTGTCTTGCTCATCTTCTCCAGGAGGCACTGGGAACCAAACCCAGGACCTCCCATGTGGTATGTGGGAGCCCAATTGTTTGAGGCACATCCACTTCCCAGAGTTCATTACCTTGTACATTCAGGCAGCCTACCTCCAGCAATTCTATTTCTGTAGGCCTGGGCTGGACCAAGGTAATTTGCATTTCTAACAGGTTTCTTTGAGAAGCACCAGTAGAAAATATATGTAGGCCAGATGATCCTCAAAGAGTCCATGAACTGTTCATAGCAGTGAAGAGATTTGATTTTCAACAGACTAGGGGCCCCAGGGTGATGGTAATGCTTACTCAGAATGCAAAGGATTAATCTCATGGATTACATTGCAGCCTGGGCCACCCTGGGATATGGACAGGGAAACAGTCATTAACTCATGCCAGAGACCTTGATAAATCTATCTCTCAGTTATGCCATTTTTTCTTGGCTCTTACTAATGACTTTTCTGGTTGCCATTATCTCCTTCTCACATCCTGAACATTTTGTGTGGTGTCTTCAATGGCATTGAATGATCCCTTATTGGAAATGAAAGGAATATCCCAGGAACCCACTCACAGAGGGACAGTCTTCTATGAACCTTTTTGTCCAAATTCCCTAGAATGTAGGTGTTTGCCATGGGCACTTTCTCACCAGTTCTTACCTAGGTCCATAATTTCCTTCCTGCCAAACTACACTTCTGGCTGTAAATATAACCACAACTTATAAGGAAGCAAAACTAAACCTCTCCTGGACTCCTTATTCCTCCAAATCATATGAAGATCCTTGTGCTGGTGGGATTGTAATTGTGTATCTCTCCATACTAACCTAGACCAGGCCGGGAAAGCTTAACTCTCTTACAATGATCATCTTGAATCATCTTCACATGCCCTATATTTTGCTCACTACCCCACAAGTGGCCATCAGGATATCAAAAGCTACACTGGACCCATACTCTCTGCAGCCCTTTATACCTATCCCGAGTAGAAGTTGAAGCACACTGGCTCTCCCATAAGGGGCTTAGCTCTTTTTCACTTAACATCCTACAGACACACAGGGGCATTTCTCTACTTTACTGACTGCCTACCCTCCATTGGGGGAATTGTGAGTTATGTCTTTCCAATTTGCTCCTTTATTTGCTTCCCAGTTTGTAAGCATTGGCCATAAGCACCCTTCCTTGGGAGCAATTGAATACACCAAATGTAAGATATCTGCTATAGTTAGTAGTAATATTTTCATACTCTTACATGGTTTTAAATTAATGCTTACAAAAATGCAAGGTGCTGGTGATAAGGTGATGTATGGGAGCTCTGTATAAGGATATGCATGTTTGTTTTGTCAGGTTTCAGCTTCTACTTTACACTTACACTTCCTCTATGTGGATATTGATACACTTCAATGAAATTTTATTTTAAAAATTATACAAAGAAGAAAGAATTCAAATCAGAGACCTAATCACATGTCTGGAAGAACAAGAAAAATGAAGAGCATTACAAACCCAAAGTGAGCAGAAGGAACTAAATAACAAAGGTGAGAAGAGAGATAAATTAAATAGAGAACAACAATTTCAAAAGCAGACCAAAGAGAATCAAAGCTAAAGTTGGTTCACTGAATACATCAATAAAATGACAAACTCTTAGACTGACAAAGAAAAAGAAGAGTGAAGATACAAATAACAATCAGAAATGAAAAGGATGTCAGTACTAAAGACCTGGCTGAAAAAAAAGGAGTATAAGTTTATACCATGAACAGCTGTACCTCAGTAAATTAGATAATACAGACAAAATGGACAAATTCTTATAAAAATTCAAATTACCTACAGTGAACCAAGAATTAATAGAACTTAACAAATCAATCACTAGTAAAGAGGTTGAAGACATTGACTTTTTAAAAAAATGATTTGTTTTATTTATTTATCCCCCTCTCCCCCCCATAGTTCGTGCTTGCTGTCTGCTCTCTGTGTCTGTTTTGTGCTCTCTTGTCTGTTCATCTTTTTAGGAGGCACCACAAACTGAACCCAGGACCTCCCATGTGGGAGGGAGGTGCCTAATCAGTTGAGCCACCTCCACTTCCTGCTTTGTTGTGTTTCTCTTTGTGTTTCCTCTTTTTGTCATCTCATGGCATCATTTGTTGCATCAGCTTTCCACACCAGCCCATGTCACCTCACTATCTTGCTTGTCTTCTTTAGTAAGCAACAGGAACCTAACACAGGACCTCCCACATGGTAGTTGAGTGCCCAACTGCTTGAGCACATCCACTTCCCTGACATTGACTTTTAATAAATTTAACACTCTAGATAATTTTGTACAAAGGGAAGGGTTGTTCACTAAGGTAAAAACTCACTGTATTTCTGGTGTTCCCCATGTTGCTTCCTGGAGTTAGCCTGGTCCAATTCACTTAAATTTCTGTGTGAGAATGAACATGGTCAAGGCATAGAGCTTGTTGCCCAAAATTTCTGCAAATTCTGGCAACCAAGTTTATTCCCCAGTCATTTTCTATTGTTGGACCACTTGTTCCCAGAGGCTTTTTTTCTGCGTTCCCCATAATTTCCAATGATTTATTACTTCCTAGGGTATACTATTCTTTTCTGTCATGCAAACTATTTGTTTTGGGATTACATTGAATACTGAGGAGGTTGTTCTTCTATAGCATATGACACTTCATTTTCATCAGTCAAACTTGATGCTGAGCTCCTGTGGATCTAAAACTACACTTCCAGAACCAAGTATGTGACAATCTGTTGCCACAAAACACAATATTTTTTGTAAAGCTTGGTGAAAAGAATGAAAATATACCAAAGCCATTCATTCACTGTAAATTTAAAAAATTCTAAAACAAAAAATTAAAAAACTTCTGGTCACCCCACAGTAGAATTTCTTTCCTTTTCTGACCAGCTGCTTACCCTTCTTTGGGGTTTGGGAGTTATGTCTGTCCAATTTGCTCCTTTTTTCATTACTCAGTTTCTAAGAGTTGGCCATAATCTCGCCTCCTTGGGAGCAATTGAATATGTGCCTGTGTGTCATTTCATGCCTGTGTTTTTGTGTGAGAGTGGGTGTGTGTGATACCATGCCAGAGTGTACTGTTTTGGTTTCAGGAATGTGTGCATTGTAAGCTATTTTAGAACTTGATGTGGGCTTTTAAATGGCTCTTGGCAACTGCCAATCTAGTCTCTTGACCAAGTCCAAGATGATTAAAATTTTAGGTGAGTGTCCCCAGCAGACCTTGGGATAGAATTTCCTCCCAGCATGCAAAGTGCTGCTCACCTTCCTGATGAATTCTTCAAAGTCACAGGCTGTTGACTTCTGATCACAGATCCTCAATTTCTTCCTGACTGAGAAATTGTGATGGGGCAGGCTTCCCCAAGAAGTGGGCAGGAGGTTTGGGTTTCTGGTGACATCAAGCCATTGCTACAGATGCCCTTAGCTATGAGTGATATAGATACTGGCCCTAGTCTGCTTTGTTGCTATCCAGTGCTGGACCAACTCTCTTGGGATGGTCAGGGCTTCTCCCACTCAGAAATGATTTCCAGTCCCTCAGGGTTTCTGCACTGGAACAGTCCTATACACAGAGCCAGGGCCCAGAGCACTTTAAAGCATTGGGCAGGCTCACTGGCCCTTGACTCAAAGCTCCTGTTATTCAGTGGGCAACACAGGCATGATGGGGAAAATCTTTGGGAACCACAGGTCTGATAATGGTTTGATTTCCAGGTTATAAAATAGATCACACAACTCAACAATATATCACAAGCAACCCAATTAAAACACGGGCAAAACACTTGAATAGATATCTTCTAAAGAGGAAATAGTAACAGCCAAAAAGCACATGAAAACATGTTCAACATCACTAGCTAGTAGAGAAATGCACATCAAAACTACAATGTGATATGATTTCTCACCTTACAGAATTGCCATTATTAAAACAGAAAACTACAAGTGCTGGAAAGGATGCAGAGAAATAGGAACATTTCTTCACTGTTGGTGGGAATGTAGAGTGGTGCAACCTCTGTGAAACAAAGTGGAGGTTCTACAGGAAGCTAATTATAAAACTGCCTTATGATGTGTCAATCCCATTGCTAGGAATATATTCAGAAGAACTGAAAACAAGGACACAACAAATATTTGTTCATAGTGGCCATGTTCACAATTGCTAAAGATGGAAATAACCTAAGTGCCTGTCAACTGATGAATGGATAAAGAAAATGTGATATACACATATGATCAAATATTATTCAGCTCTAAGAAGAAATGAACTTCCAATGCATATGAAAACATGGATGAATCTTGTGGATATTATGTTGACTGAAATAAGCCAGACACAAAAGAATGAATATTGTATGGTCTCACTGATATGAGCTAAATGTGGTGAGGAAACTCATGGAGTTAAACTATAGAGTCTAGGTTAGTAGGAGACAGGATGTGGGTTGAGAAGTAGGAGCTGAAACTGCACGTATGTAGAATGTTTAATAAGGTTTATTGTAAATATGTGGAAATGAATAGAGTTGATTATAACACATTGTAATGAGTGTATCTAACTGCTGATTTACAAACCTGATTGTGGCTGAAAGGGGTAGTCTAGAGAAGTTAATGTTACGTGAAAGACAGTAGAGGATAATCCAGGAACTGTGTAATATAGTGGGAAAAAATGAAATTTTCTAGTTATGAAAGTAATGCAGACTCATTGTAAAAAATATTGGAAATGGAAAATAAATAGAAGGAAAAATATATAATCCTATGACATAGACACAAATTCTAACAAATTGTTTAATGTATTTCCTTTCAGTTTCTTTTCTGTTCTCAATCTTAATTGGCATTCTTGTGTGCATGAACCCATTATAAATAAACCCGTTAAAGATATTATTTTAGTTGAGGGGGGCACAATTGAATGAGGGTGGCTCCTAATCCAGTTTACTGGAGTCCTTTATATAGCAGAAACTCAGACATGAAGGGAAAGCCACAAGGAAAAAGTTAGAATCCAGAAGTCAACAGAACCCAGAAGAGAAAGAAGACATTGCAATGTGCTATGAGGCAGAGATGTAAGCCAAGGAACCCCAAGGATTGCATCAAGCCAGCACCAAACACTACCACCCCCATGCAGAAGTAATCCATCTCACATCTGAAACCATGAGACAAAAAATTCCAGCAATTTAAGTCAACCTATGATGAAGTATTTGTCACAGCAGCCTGGAAAACTAAGACACTATATATTCAATTTTGGATTCTCCTTTTTCCCCTAATACCAGAGAAAAAGGATTTTGTATATTATTTTAAAATCTCCAGAAATCTAACTTCTAATGGCTGCCTCATATGTGAATTTAGCCTGGTTTTACTTATCATTCTCCTATGTTTGGACATTGTTTCTAAATTTTGTTTGTGTAATAATACAATATTTACATCTTTGTGCATAATGTTTTATATTAATTTCTGAAAATTTCTCATAGGTCTGATTCTTATAATTAGGAGGTTACAGAGGTTATATATTTACAGGGTTTTGACCACTGAAATCTTAATTTTAACATTTAGGGTCTACCCAGCATAAATAAGCATCTTTCTTAATACCTGCATATATTTTTCCTTAAATATTTTATTTTGAAATCATTTCAAACTTAAAGAACATTTGCAAAAATAATACAAAACCCAGAGAACTCCAATATATCCCCCATCCCCAGATATGCAAATCCACCAATTTTAACATTTTGTCACATTTCTCTTATCTTTCTATCTATCCATTTATGTTTTTCTTTTTATTGATCTATTTTCTAATCATTTGCGATTAAGTTGTATATATCACACTCCTTGAACACAAAATACAGCCAACTATAATACATTTCCTAAGAACAAGAATATTCAATTATGTACCTCTGCTTCAGTCTGTGTGAAGACTACAAAGTGAATTACCTTGTGGCATCAGAAATGACATAATCATTTCCTTCTACTTCATTATTAAGCTTAAAAAGAGTATCCATGGAGAACACTGAAGCTGAAAGGATTTGAAATCCATTAGCAATTCAGAAAAAAAGACCTTCCATAGAGCAAGTCAATGGAATCTGGAATATCATTGGACAGTAGTTACAAAATGGGTTATCCTAAAATGGGTTTATGGATAATAATAATAAAACTTTCAAGCACTAGAATGGCATATCACCCTGTACAAATGTAGATGGAGCAAACCTTTTACTGCCAAATGCAGCATTTAAAGAAGGAAAAGGCTGTAATGATAAGGTGATAAAATGTAGCTGGCCCAGCTGCATAAATATCCTCATTTGTTCATATGCATACCAACAAAATGCATGAAGGCATGTTATGTAAAAACCTCAATCTGTTGATTATTAGCTGCATGCAAGAGATGAAGAAATTCTGTAAAGACACACTAAAGTACAACTTTTATAATGATCAGTGGAGTGTAAGGAAAGAAGAATAAATTGATTAACTGGGCACTCCATAATTAAAGAAAAGGTGGTTTGATCTTGAGCACACCATGCAGCCCATGGGGTGAAGGAAGGGCAATTGACCCAGGTGTTAAAAAAGGAAAGGCAGCTAGTTTCCTCATGCATACAGTAAGGTGGATGTCCCCAAGGCAGGAATATCCAAGTAAGAAAGTGAACCAAATCAGAAAGTGAACCAGCAAGGCAGGAGCACATTACTCCTTGACTTTGCAGGTCCACATAAAAGAAGCTATTGTGTGGTGCCCAACAACTGGTATGGAGAGTCAGCTTGCCCCTCCTCCACCAGGGGCTCCTGGCATGGCCCACACTTGTCCACTGCCAAGTGGGGTGAGGCTGGGAGAATGGGGGAAGGACTCTCAAAAAGAAAGGTCCTAGAAAGAAGGCAATGCTGAAAAGAGCAGATGTGAATGAGAGAGAAAATAAGCCCATCATAGAAACAAAGTAACTCAGCCATATTTCTGTTTTGTTGTTGTGGTGGTGGTGGTTCAGATATATAAATAAAATGAATAAACCATTAGTCATACTGAAAATTATGGGGGAAAAAATTAACCACATCAGGAGTCAAAAGAGACACACATCCTCTACAGAGCCTGCAGACACTGACAGAACATGAAGAATTATAGGAAATACTGAGACTTACCTGGAACACAGAGATCAAGAGGCCCCAAGTCTGAAAACCCAGCTTGCAAAGCCAACACACACACAAACCCACACCAACAGTGACATATCAGTAATTACTTTCAGTTAAAGAAATCAAAGCCATTATTGAAAAATAAAAGAAAACAATTTATGAAAACTCCCACCCCCAAATACCAAATACTTTGTAGAAAGAAAACTACAGTCCCAGACTCAGGAGATATTCCAAGGAAGGAAGAAAAATGACCTCTATCACACAAACACTTGCAGACAGAAGGAAAAAAATGAGAGCATGTTTCAAATTCCCTCTGAGGTGAGTCCAGCCTATCACAGAGACCACCATTGGAACCAGGACAGTATAAGAAAAGATCATGACTCTTGGCCATCTATTTCATAAATAGAGGTACAAATATTAGAAGAAAGAGGTAAAATCCATCCCTCTATGGAAATAGAAAGCCACTGATACCAAGTAGGACAGGCTAACATGAATTGGAAAATTAGCCCATCCTAGAAACAAAGTAACAAAGCTGTAATTATATATATATAATATATATATTCATAATATATATATTATGAATAAACCACTAGCAAAAATGATTACTATGTGGGGGGAATTAACCACATCAGGAGTCAGAACAGATGTCGTCTCTACAGAGACTGCAGACACTGACCAGCACAACACAGAAGACTGCATGAAATAGTGAGGTCAACAAAGTTGGAACACAGAGATCAAAGCTACCAAGTCTCAAAACACAGCCTGCAATGCTCACACACAAAAATGCACACACACAACACACACACCCATCATGACATATCAGAATTCCTATCAGTTAAAGAAATCAAACCCATTATTTTTTTTAAAAAATCAGAACCCCCAAAAATAGCATATTCCCAAAAGAAACCCACAGTCACAGACTGAGGAGATAATCCAAAAATCATCTTAATCACACAAACACTCTCAGAAAAGAGAAAAAAAAAAAAAACAGAGTATATTTCAGTTTCTCTCTTATGAACTGAGGCTAGACTGTCACTGAGACCACCATCAGACCCAGGATCTCATAAGACAAAATCATGGCTAATGACATAGAGACACAAATACTTGAAGAGAGAGGATCTAGCCCTCTCTGGAAATATACAGCACTGAAACCAAGTAGGATAGACTACCATGAATTAGAAAATTCACACATTGGGAGACAAAGAAACTAAGCTACAACCCTTTTTGTAATTATACAAATAAAATGAAAAAACCACTAGTAAAACTGACTATTTGGGGGGGGGGGGCTTAACCACATCAGGAGTCAATACAGACATGCATTTTCTACAGAGCTTCAGTCATCAACAGGACAAGAAGGATTCTATGAAATACTGAGGCCTACAAAGTTGGACCTCAGAGTTCAAGAGGCACAAAGTATGAAAATCCAGCTTACAACAATTATCCATTAAAAGTAAGGGGGAAAACATGCACACACACACATGCCCAACAGCAGCCCAACCTCAAACACTTTCCTATGGTCTTATGGCATGCAAAAAAGCCCCTGCCCACTCCCAATAGGGAAAAGCTATTCGTAGGCTGCACAAAGCAATATAGCCCCACTTGATGTGGTTTTCTACCAAGCACCAACTAGCGATGCAACTGGAAACAGACCTTGACCAAAAAGGATAAAGTGTAAAGATAAATCAGTTAATATGGCTAAGAGACTTCAAAGTGAGTCAGGAGGTCATCCCAGAGGTTATGCCTATGTATATCTCAGTAAGATCCCATTGACTGCCACAGTAAGTATTGCCTCAAATAGTAGGGCTACTGAGGGCTCTGAAGACATCCAGACATTATAGGATGGGCTAATAGCTCAAGAGTGTGAGGCCTTGCCAGGGAGCCCTACATTGGAATTTATGTCCCCATTGTGTCAGAGTTGCACTCAGCTGTGTTTCCCTATACATGGCTCTTCGGCCCCTTCTATTTGAACTTATAGTTTGTACTAGAGTTGATAGGTATATGTCCAAGAGTCTTAAATCTTTGGGCTATCCATTTGCCAGCTGGGCCCTGAATCTCAATGGAGTAGCAACACTTACTCTCCAGTTCATTGGGCTCACTCATGACAACTAACAAAGAAATGGACAATAACCATTTGAAGGAACAGAGAGAATCTACAACTGCAAGCAAGATAGCACCATCCATCTACCCCATGGGATCTAAGCCCCCACTCAAGTAGAGGTGGAATGGTCATCACCATCCCAGAATCCTCAGGATTGGGGAGTGCACAATGGACTAGAGTAGACTTACTGTTATTCTACTATAGACTTATTGTTATTCTAGCAATGGAAGAAATGTTATCATTGTTGTGGAGGCAGTGAATTCCAGAGGTTCTGAGGAGAGGGAGAGGGAAAAATCAATGTAATATGGAGACATATTTGGGACACTGGAATTGTCCAAAATGACACTGCAATGACTGATACAAGCCATTATATCTAAAATACTATATATAAACTATAATACACACTTACTGGCAATGAACCAATATATGTTCATCAATTGTAACAAATGTACCACATTAGTAAAGGATTTTGTTAATGTGGAAAGTGTGGGAGGGTAGTGAGTGGGGTATATGGGAATCCCCTACACTTTTTATGTAACATTTATGTAATCTCAGAAATTTAAAAACAATAAAAATATTTAAAATACTATTAAAAAAAAGAAAATATAAACCCCAATGTTTCAAAACTGAGCTCCTCAGATCTCAGTAAGCCAAGGGTCTTAGAAGTGACAACAAAAATTAGAAAATAAAACTTAATGATTAGGGAAGCGGCTGTGGTTCAATTGGTCGGGCTCCTGTTTACCATATGGGAGGCCCCAGTTCGTTTCCCAGGGCCTCCTGGTGAAGGCAAGCCGGCCTGCACAGTATGGTGAGCTGACGCTGCAAGATGACCCAACAAAGGGAGACAAGCAGACACAGAAAAAACCCACAGCAAATGGACACAGAGAGCACAAGCAGCAAGGGGAGGATAAATAAGTAAATAAAAATAAATGTTAAAAAAAACAAAAACTCAATGATTAGAGTCTATCAAAGCCCATTGGACACCAGATACATTCATGCTTAGCCTTCAATGGATAACCTCTTCAAGGAACTCTAAATTAGACTTCAGTCCTGGGGTTTAAAAATGGCTCCTGGCAGAGGAGCCTTGCAAGGCAGGAGCACACTACTCTTTGACTTTGCAGACCCATGGAAAAGCAGCTGTTGGGTGGCACCCGACAACCGGCATGGAGGGTGAGATCACCCCTCCTCCACCACCGTGTTCCACAGGGGGTATGGCCTGAACATGTCTTCTGCTGGTTTGGTTGGGGCTGTGGTCATGGGGAAGGGACTCTTTTAAAAAGAAAGCTCTTAGAAAGCAGGCAAGGCTGAAAAGAGCAGACTTGAATAAAATAGAAAATAATCCCCTCCTAGAAACAGGGTAATGAAACTCTAATTCTGTTTTGTGGTGGTGGTTCAAATATATAAGTAAAATGAATAAACCATGGTCAAACTGTTGATTATGGGGGAAAAATTTAAACACATCGAGAGTCAAAACAGACAAACACATAACCACACCAACCATGACATATTGATAATGGAGTATGGAAAAAGTCTGCCAAATGTATGCTATGGACCATGGGTAGTGGTAATAGTCTGATGGTATAATCTCATAATCTGTAACACAAATTCCACCACAGTGAGGTGTGTTGATGGAGGGGTATTGTATGGTAATTATGCACATGTGTATGATTGTTTTGTAAGTTCACAACTTCTGTAATTAAAAAAAAATATTTTAAAAAACAAGAGTTAAATGTCCATTTTCATTTTAATATGAATTATTGGCTAAGGATGAAAGCATTACTATAAACTAAACACTAGCTGCAGCTTGATATTGTTTATGAGTTCCAAAAATAGATATCTCTTCTTCAGTCCTCCTCAATTAAAAGCAAGTGCTAATTTTGTTGAAGAAATTTTCAGAATATTGATCATCAGCACTCTTATGATAAACATCAGAAGAAACCAGAGAGAGAGATGGGGGTGGAGAGGGAGGGAAAGAGAGAAGAAAAATGAAGAAAAATGTCAAAATGGATAGAGAGCATCAAGAACAAGATAATTAGAGCCTTCAATGATCAGAAGGATAGATTCCTGCAGTTTCAAGTCTACCTGGAATGTGGCTTGCATGGCCTGTATATGCTAGGTTAAAACAATTCTCAACAAATTTCAAATAACTAAAACCATCCACTGTCAGTTCTCAGATGAACAGTGAATTAAACTAGAAATCAGTCCTAAGGAGATCACTAGAAAAACCCTAATGTTTCAAAAACAGAGCTCCTCAGCTCTCAGAAAGCCAATGGTCAAAGAAGAAATGACACCAAAATTGAGAAAATATTCAAAACTCATTGACAAGATAGTCTATCAAAACTCATCAGGGGAAGCTGATATGGCTCAAGTGATGGAGCTCCCACCTACCATATGGGAAATCCTGGGTTCAGTTCCTAGTGCCTCCTAAAGAAGATGAGCAAGACAGTGAGCTGATATGATGGGCTGGTGTGGCAAGCTGACACAACAAGATGATGCAACAAGTTACACAAGGAGGAAAACATAATGAGAGACACGATGAATCAGGGAGTGGAGGTGGGTCAAGTGATTAGGCACCTCTCTCCCACCTGGGAGGTCCTGGGTTTGGTTCCTGTTGCCTTGTAAAAGGAAAACAAGCATACAATGAACAGACAGAGCAAGTATAAACAATGAGGAGGTAGGGAGAAGAAAATAAATAAAAATAAATCTTTTTTAAAAATTCCCATTGGACACCAGATATATCCATGCTTAGCCAGCAATGGATAACCTGTTCAAGGAACTCTAAATTGGCCTTCAGTCCCTGGGTTTCAAAATATCTCCTGGCATAGGAGGTTTGCAAGGCAGAAGCATGCTACCCAACAACTTTGTGGGCCCACAGAAAAGCAGCTACCAGGTGGTGCCCAACAACTGGTATGGATAGTCAGCCTGCCCCTCCTTCACTCTGGGGTTCCCTGTCAGGGAAGGAACTAGTCTGCAGCCAAGTGGGCTTGTGGCAGGGGTTATTAGAGAAGGACACTTTCAAAAAGAAAAATCCTAGAAAGAAGGCAATGTTGAAAGAGCAGACAGGCATGAGAGAGAAAATAAGCCTATCCTAGAAACAAAGTAACTAAGGTATAATTTTGTTTATATATATAATGAATAAACCAATAGTAAAAAATTTTATTATGGGGAAATTAACCACATCAGGTGTCAACACAGATGCAGTCTTACAGAGCCTGCAGATACCAAAGAGCAGGACACACAGGACTGCATGAAATAGTGAGGCCTAGAAAGTTGGGTCACAGAGTTCAAATGTACCAAGCCTCAACACAGCCTGCAAAGCTCACACACACAAACACACACACACAACACACACACCTATTGAGACATATTAGAAATTCCTATCAGCAAAAGAAGTCAAACTCATTATTTAAAAAAATAATAATTTTTATTAAAACAATCTGCCACAAGTACCCAAAAAACAAACAATGAAACAAACAAACAAACAAAAAAAACAATTTCCTGAAAGAAACCCACTGTCCCGGACTGAGGCGATATTCCAAAAATCACCGTAATCATACAAACTCTGTCAGAAAGGAGTTAAAAATGGAGTACAGTTCAGTTCCTGTCTGATGAGGTGAGGCCAGCCTTTCACTAAGACCACCATTGGACCCAGGATCTCATAAGACAAGATCATGACTCATGACATAAATAGAGATACAAGTATTTGAAGAAAGAGAGATAATCCAGCCCTCTATGGAAATACAAGACATCACTACCAAGTAGGACAGACTACAATGAATTAGAAAATAAGCATTTCTGAGAGACAAAGTAACTAAGCTACAACCCTGTGTGTAAATATAAAAATTCAATGAATATCTTAAATATATATATATATATAAATAACATTTTTGTAAGCAAATGCACATATATGCATATATATTTATAAATCATTTTACAGATATTGGTATGTATTGTGAAAATTTTGATTTTTACCCACAATAAAAAATAAATTAAAAAAAAAAGAATAAAAAGAATAGAAGATCATCCTAATATTAAGATAAAATGAAACTGGCAATTTAAAAGATACAAAATAAAAATGTGGAAACCATACTCAGTTTAGAAAAACTTAAGTTTCTTAACTGACATAGCCTAGCTCATGAAAGTAACATTAATGAAAAGCAAATGCTTGGAAATTACAGGGAAAAAATCAAATTAAAGAAAAAATAGACCACTATTTGAATTTTATCAGGATTCTGGATATTAGAAATTGATGAATTTACATAATCAAATATCTGCATGAGAATATATTGGACAGTAATTCTACATGTAAAAATAAATGTAAATATAACTCAAGAGTTAGTGCAAAATAAAGTCACAATCTGAAATGCAAAAAAAAAAAAAAATTCAATGAATAAATCATTAGTAAACTTGACTATCAAGGGAGGGGGATAACTACATCAGGAGTCAACACAGACACATCTTCTACAGAGCCCTCAGGCACTGACAGGAAAGAAGGATTCTATGAAATACTGAGGCCTACAAAGTTGGACCCCAGAGCTCGAGGCACCAAGGCTGAAAACCTAACTTGCAAGTTTTACTCATTAAATATAATGGGGAAAACACACACACACACACACACATGCCCCACAGCCCCCCAACCTCTAACCCTCTCCTATGGTCCTATGGCAGGCTGAAGCTCATGACCACACCCAAGAGGGAAAAGGCATCTGTAGGCTGAACAAGGACATAGCCCTACTCGACTATTCACCAGATGCCCTGGGGAGATGGTTCATAAAATTCAAGGGCTGAAAAACAGCACAGCCATCCATCTCTATGCACTGATGAATAATAGCCTCCAAATTTGAAGAGCAAGAAAGGGAAGACCTGGCTAGAAGATTAGGTAAATCCAAAACTTTTGTATATGACTATCACCACCATCGTTTTTAAAATATATTTTTATTGAAGTATATCATTCATACATGAACATACATTAATATTAAGTGTATAGTAAAAGTGAACTTACACAATAAACATTCATAACATCATACAGGTGTCCCATACATCACCCCTCCACCAACTCCTTGCATTGTGATAAATTTGTTACAAACTATGCAAGAGCATTGTCAATATATTACTATATACTACTATAGTCCACATCTTCACTTTGAATATTTTCCCCCAACCCACTCCATTTTTTAAGCAAATCAATTTTATTGATACATATTAATAAAGCATACAATTTATCCAAAGTGTAAAATCAATGGTACTTAGTATAATCATATAGTTGTGCGTTCATCACTTCAATCATTATTAAAGCATTTTCATTATCTCGATAGCAATAATAATAAAACATAGACAAACAAAGAAGCAAATTCCTCCCCTCTCAGTCTTTTTGTTTCCCCTGCTGTACATAGCTGCTATTTCTGGCTATTCTTGCACAATTATTTATTTATTAAGCAGTGTTATTGAGATATATTTACATACCATATGATCTAGCCAAAGTGTATAATCAATTGCTTTTATTTTAGCTGTTAAAAAGACCTTTATTGTAAAATTGTAAAATAAAATAAAAAATAGATTGAAAGAAATTATAAATTTTAAAAAAGTGAGTAAGGCCATGTTAGTTTTAATATAATTATGAGGCTAGTTTAAAAAAAGAGAGAATACCATATAGGGGCATGAATGGAGAACATTGCTTACATGAATGCAAAATGAAACAATACAGCCACATTGTAAGACAATGTCAGTTTCTTATAAACTTACCAAAAGGCCCTGTGAACCCCAAGTGAATTTACTCAAATGAATTGAAATTATTGTCACACAGTATCATGTACACAAATATTAATGCATCTTTTTTCTTGTCACCAAAAACTGGAAAAAACTAAAATGTTCATCAGCAGGTGGGGAAAAAAGACAAGGAGAAAGGATTGCTGAGTAACATAGGGGTCTGAGTTGCCCCTCTCATCTGAGGGGTGAAAAAGAGGCAATTAAATGGTAATACTAAAACTCCAAGGCCCTCCTCTATTTACATAAATAAAGGAGAGAGACACACCCATCCACAGCTGGCCTATCCTCCAAGCCTGTTGGCAAACAATTCATGGGGCGCAATTTTTACTTAAAAAAAGATGAGAAAGTGCAATAAGGAGAGTGTTTCTTTGAGGTTTCAGATAGATTAGACCCAGAGTTCATCCCCAAGGAAGACATCTTTGACACAGTCACGGAACATTTTTTTTTTTTTTTACAGGGAAACCGCTCCTCTCAACCAAGGCCCCTACTCTTAGCAAGGCTAGGGACTGAGTGGAGCTGTTGGCAGGTTCTCAGTCCAGTCACAGACCCTGGATTATCAAGGCCACCTAGCCACCCTAAAGGGGGCCACATAGCCCCTTCCCTGGAGGGCCCCCACCTCCTCCTGCATATCAAAGGCCCAGCCCCTGCCTCCCTGGGAATTGTGACTATTAGAAAAATTCTTATCAAACAGTGATGCCTAGTGGTGGCCCCTTTTGCTCTTACTTTGTGCACTACAGGATTTTTGAACCACCACATAAAAAGTCTGACCACCCTGCCAGTGGAGCCTTAGGCGGGTGCCTTATTGACAGTACCAAGGGAGTCCAGCTTTCAAGTCATCCTTCCTAAGGCACCAGACCAGTTAGTGAATCCATCAAGGCTTATGAATCCTGACCTGACACCACCTGAATTCCATCAAGCATACCCAGTGGATACCATGTGGAGCAGAAGAATCACCAAAGCGAATTTCTGTATTACAAGGAGACTGATGAGGAAGATAGGTAATTGTACTCAGCCAATATTACAAATAATACAAAATAAAAAATGCATGCAATTATTATATCTGATGAATTTGTCTATTGTATGTTTGTCCTCTTGAAACATTGAGATATGGAAAAAGACTGAGGATGAAGCACCTATATAGATCAATATATAGATATGGATATCACATGCATATATACATATTAATTACTTAAAACATTTTAATAAGTTTGCACAAGAGAAAACATTTGTCAGTGAGTGATCATCTCATAGAAATTAGAATGAATAATTCATACAGCAGGAGTGAATTTTAATTTTCACTTTATACACTTTTCACTGCATGTTCCTGATAAGACTGTTCCTTTGTCTTTCAATCCATATTCTTTGAAGACACCCTAAGTGTCTCTGATCAGTCTCTTGGTTTCATTAACAGCTAGATGCTTCCATAGAAATTTCTCTAGAATGAAGACTCTTTCCTCTCAGTGATGGGAAGGTATTATCTGAGCAGGTTTTATGATCAGATAATCTGTCAGCTAGTGTTTGATTTTGATTTTGTTTATGTGGATGCTTTTTAAATTTTTTATCTCATTCCCTATCTCAGTGTGTAATTAAATTTGGGACAAAAGTGACAAAGTATGCATTTCCAGATAAATATCATATTCATTAGGTCACTGAACCAGTCTGATGGTCAACAAATAAAAATCATTTTAATGGTACCACTTAAGAAAATTGAAACAATGCAACTAAAACTACCACCTATCTTTAATAATGTTAAAAACAGTTGAATGAAAATATGATTTGCCTTAAAATTTGCTTATGATTTACAAAAAAAAAGTATGTCAGTAATAGTGAATATGGAAGTTTGCTGTATTTGGGAAATAGAATCTTCACAAATTTATTTTCAGCAAGTGGCTAGTAGAGATTTTCAGTGGATGAAGCTGACATTGTAGATGAGGCAATTCTGTAGATGCAAAGATACAACACATTTCCCTATAGAATCCAGTGTTTAGAAGGACTGGCTCACTTATTCTTAGAATTATATTCACACATTGACATTCTGCAAAAATTTGAAGTAAATTAATATAAAGCTAGCAATGTACATGATTTCATTTCTATGATTTCACAAAAGTTTCACTTGGTTTCCTAAAACCTTTTGGAGCAAGGAACCTCACAGTTGCATTCCATTCAATTTAAGCATAGTTAAAATGTTATTTTTTCCTCATATCAATTTTCCCCCTGGAATCTTGTTTACACACACAGACACACACACACACACAAACATATTTTATGTCTAGGAGAAGTAGGTGAATGCAAGGAGCCCTTTCATAGGCACAGTTCTGCCTCACATTAAGCACTTGGGCCTGGGGATAATTACTGAAACTCTCTCTGTGATTCTTCATCTGACAAGGAAGGAAAAAGATGAGCCATTGGCTTTAAACTTCCTAGTTAAAAAAAAAGACCAGTGCTCTTCAAACAATTAAAGTCCACTATGTAAAGCTGATTAAAGCAGAGAATCTGTTTGGAGGCAGGTGCAAACCCTGGACCTGCAACCTCTAAGTTGGCTGCACTCTGGAGAACCTTCTCAGATGCTCATTGCATTTTCTCCCTGTGCTATGTTTAATCATTTTTCAAATCATGCATTTATGTAACAGTGGTTGCAAACAAAATGGGTCATAGAAATAAGTTTACTCCTCCCATTTTATCTAAAATTATCCTGCCTCAATCTAATAGCAGAAGCATGTTTTGTAAAGTTTCCAAAATGCTCTACTCTTATTTTGTTTCCTCTGCATGTACATATGTCTGTGCATGCATGTGTGTACATGACAGTAAAACTCAATGGATGAAAAGCAGAGATCAGGCTCCACTTAGGTCATAAACACCTCTAATTACAACTCCATTCAGGCCTAACCAGAGAATTATAGCCCCTGCAAATCTTTTCATTTTACATCAGAGCTTGGGAAACATGGCAAAAAATTATATGAGACATTTTGCCTGGAAGAGGAACTATAATCCTGGAAAAAGTATAGGCCCTCAAAGTTCAGATCTGGAATTCAAGTTAGTCCTCTGTGCTTCAACCTATAACAGGTTAGGCTATGAGTTCCTGGGTGGGGAAATAGCCTTCTTTTATTAGACATTAGGCTACTGGCCATTAGGGAACTGCAAAATCAGATCTCAATGGGATGTCACCACACACCTATTAGAACAGATAAAATAATGAATAATGACAATACCAAATGCCTTAGAAGATGCCCAGAATGCATCCATTCTACATTTTTGTTGGGAATGTAAAATGGGACAGCCAATCTGTAAAATAGTTTCTTAAAAACAACCACCCCCCAAAACTATACTAAAAATGCAACTACCATAAGATGCCACAATTGCCCTCATGAGTATTTCTGCCAGAAATCAAAATTTACATCCACATAAAAACATGAATATTCTTATCAGCTTTATTTGTAATAATCCTGTAGCAGTTTGATATTGTTTATGAATTCCAAAAATAGATATTGGAGTATGTTTGTGAACTGGTATGTTCCTCTGGGCATATTAGATTGTATTGAATTCAGAGGCTTAACTTTTACTTGATTAAATAATGATTAAGACTTTGGGCTTCCCTCAGGGAGGGTTTCATAGCCATAGTTTTCTGCCAGGTCCCAGATTTGTCTTTTCATTCCCTAAACTAGCCTGCTCCACATCTGCTCCCCAAAGAGAGTTGGTTTTTGTGTTCGTTTGTTTGTTTGTTTTTTAGGAGGTACTGGGGGATTGAACCTGGGACATTATACTTGGGAAGCAGGCACTCAACAATTTAAGCTACATCTGTCCCCTCTATGTTCAATTTATTTATTTATTTTCTAGCAGCTGCTGCAAAAACTTTATTGTTTATCCCTGATTCAGGGCTTGTTAGAGGGCTACAAGATGGCAGTTAGAAAGATGCCTTTGACTGGAGGGGCTCAGGCAGAAGCCTGATGCCACAGGAATAGAGGGGGCTTCTCCCCCATGGCCTCTGGGATCCCGAGGCTCCTAGTCATGCTTAAGGGTGAGCCTTTCAAATAGATATTCACCCAGCCTGGCCTGCGGAGGTTGGTCAGGTGGTCGCCTATCTTCTTGATCAGTTTCACCTCCTCCTCTAGGATATGGTTCTCCAGGAAGTCACAGAGATGGGGGTCTGTGTTGGCAGATCCCAGGGCATGCAGATCAAAAAGGGCCTGGTTCAGGCTGTTCTCCAGTACCAGTCCAGCTTCCATGGCATCCAGGGTTTTACCCCACTTATCTTTGGATGGCTTCTGCATGTCCTGGAAGGGGGCCCAGTCACTGTGCCGGTTTTGCATCAAGAGACACTAGGCGCCCTTGTGCTTCTCCTTCGCCAACTCGCAGAAGAAGTGGTCTATGCCCTTCAGGGCTACATCATAGTGGTCCAAATAGTAGTCCAGAGAGAGGTAGGTATAGGAGGCCTGCAGCTGCAGGTTGACCAGGCGGTTAACAGAGGCCTCCACTTCGGAGGAATAATTCTGACGCATCTGGGAGGTCATGATTGGTCGATGGTGAGGAGCTAACCACAAAAACGGTGTTAGCTGGTCCTGGAAGTGGGGGATGGCTGAGAAGTTGGTCCCGGAGTTTGTAACTGGAGAAGCAGTTAGAGGGTGGTCAATGCTGAAGAGGTGTGGAGAATATTCCCCGGGTCTATTCCACTCGAACACTGTTGAAGCAAGAGACAGATCTGCAGGACCGCCGGGTGCGCTGTGTCTCCACGTTCAATTTAAATGTAACCTCCTCAGAGAAGCCTTCCTTCATCTCCCGCCCTAAGTAGCCCACTACCTTTTATTCCTGTACTCTATTAAAGACTAGCATTTACCAAATATTGTAATTATATATTTGTTCATTTTCTTGTTTATATTCTTCCCTGTAGAAAGCAGCTAGGATTTTCTTCAACTGCCAAAAACCAAAATTACAGTGGCTGAAAAAGATAGTAGTTCATTTTTCTCTCATCTAAAAAGGTCTGGAGGTAAGCAGATCAGGGTTAGTAGGTTTGCTTCAAGATCATCAGAGACATGGCTTGCTTCTGTCTAGCTGCTCTACCAATTCAGCTTGTGGCTTTCATCTCACTTCTCAATTAGTTGCTTAAGCTCTGGCCATCATGCTTTTAGTCTACCCAGCAGGAAACAGGAAGGTAAATATAGTCTTTATTCAAGGTGAGGATGAGGGAAGTTTTGCAAATGTTGGTATGTATTGTGAAAATTTTGATTTTTACCCACAATAAATAAAAAAAAAAAAATTCTGTGTTCCCTAACAAAATGATTGATTCACAGAGGAATGTCAATTGGTGTTAAAACCATTAGGTGAATGGCTGAGAAAAGAACATTCAGAAGGTGCCAAAGAAACTCTGCACAAATTACTTTTTGACCATGAGGAGAAAAAAGTAGCAGGAGTCAGGATGTCATAACCTTAATCCAGTGGTCAAATTTAACATCAGTAATGGTGAGGCAACCAAATACTCTGTGTTTCCCAATATGATGTGATATGAAGTACACCATACAACTCTTGCCAAAAATACTGAATTGGAATTTAATTGGGCCTTTAGCTCTAACTTCCAGTTTTATAGGAATTACAAAAGATAAGGAAACAAACTAAACGATACCTTGAGGAGGCAATCAGACATTCTATAGGACAATTGACCCTATCTCATTAACATTCAGTATCATGAATAAAGGGACTGCTCTATTAAAAAAAAAAAAAAAAAAAAAAAAGACTTTGGGCCAGGTCAGTAGGACATTGAGTCCCCAATCCCTTGGTGAAGGGGGCCACACAGAGAAAACTACAGGGCAGGGAAGTTAGTTGGAGTTTTGGATGCTGGAGCCCTGGGAGGTAAACATACATGAGAAGAACACAGAGGAATAGAGATGGCTCCATAGACATGGCAGAGGCCCTGTGAAGAGAGAGCCTGAGAGTCTACAGCTGACCTTGTGGAGAGACCAGAGGAGCTGAGCCCAGGGAAAAACAAACCCTGGGAGAGAAATGAATCTTATCCCTGCCTACAGCTGATACTGGAAAAGGATGGGACCATGGAGACTTAAGAGGAAGAGGGAGGCTGAACCCTTGCATATGTTGGCAACCCTCTTGTTCCAACACATGGCAACTGACTTTGGTGAGTGGAGTAACTTACACTTTATGGCTTGGTAACTATAGGCTTCTACCCCCAAATAAATACCCTTATAAAACCCAACAGAATTCTGGTATTTTACGTCAGCACTCCTTTGGGTGACTAATACAACCCCCCGAATGGAAACAACCCAAATGTCCTTTCATAGTTAAGTTTTTAGACAAATTGTGGTCTTTCCCTACCATGAAATATGAGGAAGCAAAAAAAGCCACAAACTATTGATACACACAACACCATGGATGGATCTCAGGATTCTATGCCAAGTGAAAAAGTCAAACTTATAAAAAAATCACTTATTAGATGATTGTATTTATATAACATTCTCAAAAAAATCACAAAATTATAGAGATGGAAAACAAATTAGTGTTTGCCAGGGATTAGGAATGATGAAAATGGGGGTGGAGATCTGAGGGAAGTGGGCATGATGTAAGGATTGAATAGTTCTGTACCTTGATGACATAGTGGTTTTAGACAAACTGACTTTTGTGGAAAAAATGCAAAAGAAAAAAGAACTGTGCACACATTGTACCAATTTCAATTTCCTGGCTTTGATATTGCACTATAGTCATATCTGAAGTTACCGTTAGAGGAAACTGGGTAGTATAGGGAACATCATGGTATACTATCTTTACAAACTCATGTGAATTTACAATTATTTCAAAATAAAAATAAAAAACAATAAATTGTATTGCAATATACTGCAATGAAATGATATTGATATAAAAATACTATTTACAGCAGCATAAAAATATAAAATAAATACATCATGCTGGTGAAAGATGAACAAGATCAGTGCACAGATCCCTTATTTTAAAAACCTTTCTAAAAGAAAGGAAAAATAAATAAATGGAGAAGTAGACTGTGTAAGTGGACCCCAAAACACAGCATTTGTAAAGTCTCAGTTCTACCCAAATTGATTTATAGATACCAGTAAGTTTTCTGAAACTAAGAGGCAGATATTAAAATTCATATGGAAATGAAAATAACATAGAACAGCCAAGAAAACTTTGAAATAAAAGAAAAGATTTAGAAGAACTAAACCACCTGTTATCAAGACATAATTTAAAGCTCCAGTACTCAAGACCATGTGGATTTGGCAAGTAAATAGCCAAGTCAATCCATGAAACACAATACAGAGACCAGAAATGGCCTCATACATATGGTTAATAGATTTTCAGCAGATATGCCATGACAATTCAGAAAATATGGACTTTCCAAAAAATAGTGTTCAAATGATCATGTATTGATAACATACTAGAATGTTAAATGTAAACTCTAAAAGTTCCATAAGAAAACTTATGAAAATTTTTCATAATTTTTAACTTAGGCAAAGATTTCTTAGCTATGGCAGCAAAACCACAATTTCTAAATAAATAAAGTAGGACTTCATCAAAATGAACCATTAAGAGAATTAGAAAATAAGCCACAGACTCAAAGATAGGTTTTGAAAATCATATATGTTATATGACTTGTCCAAAATATAGTAGGAGATAAAAGAACTCAAAAATAACATAATAATAGGTAAAATATTAAGCATTTTAACAAAAAGACAATGTATTGATGTCAAATAAACACCAATAAAAGATGCACAAAACCATTTGCCTTTAGGAAAATGCAAATTAAACTCACAAAACATCAACTCCAACGGCTAAAATTCAAGAAGATGGAACATACCAAGTGCTAGCCAGAATGTGAAGGAACTGGACCCATTACAGAATACTGGTGGGGTTGTAAAATTGTATAACCACTTTGAGAAAAAAATTGCAGTTTCTTACAAAACTAAATAAACACCCATTATAAGGCCCAATCACAGAGAGAGAGACAGTTACCTATGGGTCTGGTTGATGGGATCCATGGATTTTCTGTCACCACATGGATAGGCAAGCAGGGCCCTGGAAGGGTACTGAAAGGGAGACCATACTGGAAAATAAAACTCAAAATTTTACTTAATCGTAGATAACCATACTTAAAGATTTTGTTCAAGAAGTCAAGCAGAAAGGGGCAGATTGTTGGTGAGAGTAATATGGGGAGTGCCCCTATCATTCTAGAAAAAATAGCAAGAGGTAATTGACTAGTAACACTAGAGACTCAGAGCCCCTCTTCTATTTACATTTTAAAAGGAGAGAGACAGTCCTGTCCAGAGCAAGCTAATAGCCAAGGCAGGTGCCCTCTGGCAAACAGCTCGTAAGATGATTGAGATGATGCAAGGGGGAAAGCATTTCTTTGACCATTCAGATAGAAGAGACCTGGAGTTCATCTCTAGTCCTGGGGAGGTCCCTTTGACTCAGAGTCATAGACCATTTTTTTTTACGGGGCAACTCCTCTCTAAAAGTTTCCAGGCAGCCTTTGCTCAACCAAGACTTCTACTAAGAGCAAGGCTGGGACCAGGTGAGCTATTGGCAGTACAAGAGAGGGTCTCACATCAGTCACAAATCAGGCCTAGACAGCCACGCTACAGGGGCCACACAACCCCTTCCCTGGAGGGCCTCCTCCTGTATATAAAATGCCTAGTCCCCTGCTCCCCAGGAATTTTGACTATTGGAAAAATTCATATCCAACAATGATGCCTAGTGGTAGCCTCTTTTGCTTTTACTTTTCCCCACTGTAGTTATTGATACATTAATATCTTGCCTAGAATACACATAAAACCAAACAATTGCATTTATAAAATCATATCTGGTCCCCATTTTCCTTTCCTTCTGCCCTGGGGATCAGTAGTCTCTGTACCTTTCAGCAAATGGGGATATCAGCTCCAGGTGGCAGCAACTGACCAGGCATCCTGTGGACTACCTCCCACCATCCTCTTTGCCCTGGCTTCCACAGCACTTTCTCAGTCAGGGTCAGATCCCAAAGCAAAGCTACATGGAAAGGCAGTCCTGAGATAAGTCTCATCCCCATACATTTCACCACAATGGGCACTTTGCCTAAAATACCGATTGAATTAGAGCTCTGAAATTGCCAGGCCTTTAGTAGATCTTTATAAGCATGCTCAAAGTTGAGGCCCCTGTAGGCTTTTATATATGGCCAATAGATTTTCTGCAGATATGCTAATACAATTCAGTGGAGAAAACTGTCTTTTCAACAATAAGTGTTCAAACAATCAACCACATGTTGATATACAATCCAGCCAATATCATGCTGGTAAGAACAGACTCAACTCCAAGATCAATTGGGACACCCTAGACCAGGGGTTCATACATTTTTTATTCCACAGACCCCTTTGCCAGTCAGGTGAAAACCACAGACTCCTAAGAATGTAGTGGCAGATAGTTTCATGACATTCAACATAGGCATTACTTTAAATTTTAGGATTATTCAAAATTAATTCAAGTTCATGGGCCCGCTGAAATCTTTCCATGGGCCCCTTGGGGTCCATGGACCCCTGGTTAAAAACCCTTGCCCTAGACAGTAAGAAAGTGTTGCCTATGAGTCTTGTCAGTGGGAACCTCACATTTTCTCCATTACTGCATTGTTGGAGGAAAAGGCAGTGCTTACTGGGACACAGACACTGATTGCAGGCAGGAAGTTTATTGGGAAGCTCTCCCAATGGAGGAGGTCTGAAGAATAAACTTCAGCCCACCCATGGAAGATGACAGATATGAGTTTATACAGTACATCGATAGGTGGGGTGACAGTCTGTGGGGAGGGGTTTAGAAACTTAGTACAGCCTGGGGCCAATAAGCAGCTGTAAAGTGAATTCTTCCCCTGTATGGCTTGGGTGTAGTGGGCTAGGAGGTGGGGTATCCTTGGAATGCGGGGCCTGGGCCCAGAAGGGGTGAAAGTCCTTATCTGCTCCCCTCCCACTGTGATATGGATCTTTGTTCATTCTTGGGGGGAGATGGGCTGTCTCTGTGCACATATGCACAGCCTTATGACTTATTAATCATTACAAACCTCATAAGGCGGAACCTATAACATTCCTAATTCGTTGATTATATACATATATATGATGAAGGACCTAAGTAATGGGAATACTGGGCAGAATGGAACAGTGAGGGGATTCATGATGTCGACTCAGTCTGGCTACCTCCTGCTGTTATGGGGCAGTGAAGGGTTCCCTTCCATTCTGTCCAGTGGGTTCTGATTTCTGGTCCCAAAGAGGTTGGTATTGGTGTTCATGTAGCAAAAGGCTGCTGTTCACATATTTCTGAGTTGTTGATTGTATGATTCAGTGTATGAATCGGATGAGAAGCTGTAAGAGACAATGACCAAAAAGAAGCAGCAGCAATGCTATCAGTAATGGTGTTATAATGGGTAATAGGATTGATTCTAGAGGTGACTAAAAGTAAGAGAGAAATGAGGATAACCAGGATTGATTTCCATAGCTGTTGTGTCAGGTCCTGTACATGATCTCTATGTTTTCTTATAAATTTTGAGATTTTCTTCTGACTGCCCAGTTTTGTTAATATAAAAACAAAAACAGTTTCATTTATGATTGCACAGGTGCCTCCTGCAATCTTGTGATATTCTCATGGTTGGTTTTGAGATTAGTACATCCTGTTGGATTAGGGACTGGGGTGGGGGTTTGGGGTCATCTGTTATTGGGGCATGGGAGAGCTGCTGGTGCCAGCCATTGTCATGAGGGGTTATTTTCCTAAATGGGGCTAACATTCCCAACTCTTTTTGATACATTTGGGTGGAGAAGGAGAGCAGGAAGTTGGGTGTCGATCAGCTGGCTCCTTTCTGCTGTTATGGAGCACTGTACAATTCAGTTATTGTTCCCCCTTTCAGCGTTGAGATATTGTGGCTTCTAGCTTGGCAGCTGGCACTGTATTTTTACAGCAGAAGAAGATCATGTACATGATCATGGGTGACATCTCAGATGGCTGTTTGTATAAACTGAGTTATTGCATGGAAGATGTATGGATCTGTTGATATGAGGAGAATGAGAGATATAATTGTGGTAAGGATAGGAATTGACCATGAAATTAAGGGTGGGCTGTGAGGTATTGCCTCCAGGAGTCTGAGGAGGAGGATTAATAAAATTATATATTTAACAGTATTTTTGAGTGATTTTTATTTCTCATGGATTTAAGATTCCTAACCAGTAGGGCTGCATAAGTTTATGGTTAAAATGATTTTATTTTTTCCCAGTTTGTATAGTTTGAGGCATAGGCAACAACAAAGTATTATTACTTCCTCTTTTGGGGCTGCAGGGTGACTGGCATTTTAACTCATAATCTCAATGCCTGCATTGTTTCTGTTGTTAACATTTTAACTGGAACTATGGCTGCAGCCCACACAGCCAAATTTAAACTTAGTCCATTGTTTTAAGGATCTGGTTACAAGAGTTCCATTGCAGTGTCTACAGCACTGAAAGCATACTTTGCCCCTTCTGAGAACGAGAGGGGACCAATGTCACAGTCATTGGAGTGAGCATGAAGGGCACTTGTGGGTGATGTTCATGAGCTGATGGCAAGTGGAAGGCAGTTGGAACTGCTGGGTTAGGCAACACAAGGTCAGGAATTCATGAGGTTTGCCTTTTTAGTGGGGCCATTCTGGTGCTTTTGGGGTCTCAGTGGTATGGCTCTGGATCTTCACAAGGGCATCTGCCTTAACAGGCCTAAGAAAGATTTTAGAGGAGAAGGCAGGGACATGATAGTTACCTGTCACTGCTGGCAGATGTCCCAGATGTTCTTCCACAGATCTCTCCCCCACAGAGGGCAGCTCACAACAGTTCATTGTTCCTGTCTTGTACTTTGGCTTCTTCTCACAACTGTGACTAAAACCCAAGGGGTATTTGCTTAGAATGTTGCCTCTGCCACAAACTCCACCCAAAGCAAATATTGGTACTGGCTACATCCAATTTACAGGGTAAGTTAAGTTTTACCAGTTCCTTACTGCTTGAACTTGTGTTATTGCCCTCTTTATTCTTTCTTTCTTAAAAGCAGTCTGCTGGGGGAGGTTTTCTCATTTCCATGCACAACTTTTTCTGTTTAATACATGTAATGGTTTTAACATCTGAGCTAAATGAGGGATGAAGTGTTTTCAGTATCCCAACAGTATTATAAACTCTATTAATATGAGAAAATATTGTACTTTATCAATTACAGCAGAGGGTACAGTTTTTGTTTTACTTAACTAAACAACATTTAAGAATTTGATAGGCAGCCAGGACTTTGTATCTTGCCCCAATTGTTTGCCCATCCCAGGCTCTTAAGATAAGATACCATTGTCTCTAATGCTTCTTTTAATCCTGAAAAAAGGATTACTGGTTAGCATAATATCATCAATAGGAATACAGCCACAGGTTTTTCCACACAGGCAGAATCTTTACCACTAGGCCAGGACAGATGGCACACAGCCTTGAGGAAGCACTGCAAAATCCACTGTTGGCCTTCTTTCATACACTTAAATGATCCTGTAACCCACTTGTACATATTTACCCAAGTGAACAGAAATTATTTCCACACAAAGTCTTGTACACAAATTTTAAGCAGATTTGTTCTTGGTCACAAAAACTGGAAAAAAATGTTCAACAGGTAGAAAAAAGAAGGGGACAAGGAGAAAGGGCAAACTGGTTGATAAGAGTAATATAGGATCTGAGTGGCCCCTCTCATTCTACAAAAAAAGAAATAGGTAATTGACTAGTAAAACTAAAGACTCTGAGCCCATTCTCTATTTACATATAAAAGGAGGGAAACAGGCCTCTCCAGAGCTGGCTGATAGCCAAGGTAGGTACCAGAAGGAAAATGATTGATAAGGCCAAGTTTTTAATTAAAAAGATGGAGGTAATGCAATGGAGAGAGCATTTCTTTAAGTGTTGTGATCCAAGAGACCCAAAGTGCATCTCCAGCCCTGGGGAGGCCCTTTTGACACAGTCATGGAACATTTTTTACTGGGAAACCCTTCTGCCCAAGTTACCAGGCAGCCTGGCTCAACCAAGGCTCCTACTACGAGCAAGATTTGGGCCAGTTGAGCTATCACTGGGATGAGATAAGGTCTCACATCAGTCACAGATCAGGTCCAGACAGCCTCCCACAAGGGCCCACACAGCCCCTTTCCTGAAGGGTCCCTGCCTCTTCCTCCTGCATAAAAACCCAGTCCCTTGCCCTTCTGGAATTACAACCATTGGAACAATTCTTATCGAGCAGCGATGCCCAGTGGTGGCCTCTTTTGCTCTTACTTTCCACACGAAAGTTATTGATGTTTTAACACCTTGTCTGGAATAAACAGAAACCCTGACAATTGTATACATAAAACCACAAATGGTTCCCATCTGCCCTTCCCCATCATCTAGGATTAAGTGGTCTTTGCTGATAGCCTCATTTAGCAAAATAATCCCCCTCAACTCCAGTTGGTACCAGCAGGTCTCCCCTGCCCTGATAACAGATGGCCCAAATCCCCCACCCCCATACCCTATCCAACAGGATGGACTAATCTCAAAACCAACCATGAGAATATCACAAGATTATCAAATGTACTGTTTGACATTCCAACATGTACATCTCCCCCTCACCAAGACCTCTTCCCCAAAGGGCAATAGTCAGTAATCTTCCACCCCATATCTATGCACCACATCTACATGCACCTTCTGTAAACCCACCCAGTTATACCAGCTCAAAAGAAACAGTCCCAAACCTAGGAGAGTGGGCTGAAGTCTCACTTCAGGTCCCTACCATGCCAGTGATCTAATAAACTTCTCTGCTTGAATTTTGGTCTTTCTCCAAGTCTCATTGGACTGGGACTAACATATTGGTGCCAAAACATGGGAGGTTCCATTGAGGCAGGCCAAGTCCATAGCAGAGCTCCACCTTGCCACTGCAGCTTTTCCATCCAACACTGAGCACAGATTCATCTTTGGGTGAGTCTTGGAACCTCTCCAGAGGATCCTGTCCATTTTTCCTCTGCCCCAGAAAGCCTAGTGCTATGTCAGTTATCCTTCCCTGCATTGGGGAACTATCCCTGCTGCCTGAATTTCTCGGCTCTGTGGACACCTGACCCTGAGTTTGGTCACTAGCTGTTACTGGCCTCCACATAACCTTCTCAGCTCTGGGGACACCTGGTTCCAGGTCCAGTCACCAGCCCTTTGGCCCCTAACCAGTCTGGAAACAAAAGACTCAAGGACACTTGCTTCTTTCCTTTCAAACCAACTGTGGCAGTTTGGCATTATTTATGAATTCCAGAAATAGATATTGGATTATGTTTGTAAATGGGTCTGTACCTGGGCATGATTAAATTATGATTAGGGCTTTGATTGTGCCATGTCAGGACATTGAGTCCCTGGCCCCTTGGTGGGTGGAGACTCACAGATAAAACAGCATGGCAGAGCAGAGAAATGAATTGGAGTTTTGATGCTGAGATTTTGAGCTGGAGCTCAGGAAGTGAGAAGAACACAGAGGAATAGAGATGGTTCCTTAGACATGGCAGAAGCCCTGGAAAGAGAGACAGGGCTGTTCACCTTGTACATTTTGACTAATGAAATTACTACAAATCTCTTTTTGAAAAATTTTTTTGCATAAATTGAAATGAATAGTTTATTCTTCTTCACAGAATGAAATGAAGGATGGAGACTTAAATGGATACTGAAAGAAGTAAAAAGTTTGTGGAAGTGCTGACTAAAATTTGACAAGTTTGTTCAAGGAAGTGTGTTTTTTCCTAAGATAAGATGGCTGGTTTTCATAAAATCAGAATTTAAGTACGTAGGACAAAACTTGAATATATATGGCAAGTGGTAGACGATATTGTGGTAGCATTAAGTAAGGGAAGTGTTCTGTGAAAGTGGAATTTGTCTTGAGATGAAGTAACTATAGTCTATGTGAGTAGGGATAGTTATAAGAAGTTTATACAAACATTGTTTAAACTAAAATATTTAAATGACTAATTACAGGAAGTCATTATTAAATAGAAACCAAATTGATGCTAATAACAAAAAGTAACTTCCTAACAGAAAAGCCTGTCAGAAACCACTTCAGTCTGCAGTGGTAGGGAGAAGGTAATTTTGATTCCATTGGGAATCTTACATTTTCATAAAATAATGAAAAAGTAATTTTCCTGTACTGCTAAATAAAATACCTGTTAATTAATGTCATCATGGTAATTGTATGATGTAAGAAATTTGCTTTGAGACAGTTCTCAAAATCACTTTACTAAGTTATGTATGTAGCCTATATAGAATGTGTTTTTTATTATTAAGGAAAAACAGAGTAATTTTGTCCTAAAATGAAATGACTGGTTATTAAGAAAAGTTAAAATATAAAACAAAACCGGAATGAATACAGAAAGTGCAGAAGGTTTGTGAAGAAATTTTTGTAGTTAAAGTTGGGTAAAATTTATTGGGTTTACCTATAAAGTTTTTTTGTTTGTATTTTTGTTTGTGTAATCTATCTATAGAGTTTTAAAAGCTGTAATATCAAATACTATACTGATGCAAAGTTAAAATTTTGTTCTTTCTTGGTTAAAATAACAAAATTCTCCAAATCAGTGGTCTGTTTCACGAAAAGTTTACAAAAAGTTTTTCTCCTGATTAATCAGTATACAAAAGAAAAAAAGCTCTTATCATAATAGCTTCTTATACTTTAACCTTATCATTTCCTTGGCTGTTTAAGAAAAATAAATTTTATCACTTTTAAAAGAACATAATGTTCAAACCTGTTTTCTCAGAGTCAAATCCTGAAAAATATCTTTCACCTTGGGAAAAACTGAAATAATAGAATAGTTGAGGTCATTTAATATGTTCTAAGTTGAATAGAAAGTGTTTCAAAGTGTTATGAAATTAAAAGAGATTCTTTAACCCTCTGTTAATCAAAGTTGTATCAGGAAAATATTCATATGAATACTTAAAGAATGCCTAAAATTCTTGAAAATATAAAATGTTTCAGCATAATATAAGATAAAATATAATGTCATTAATCATGGTTTTAAATTTTTTTTTAAATTTTTAATGGTATGTGTCATCTCCACCTGAAAATCAAAGGCTGGTGCTTTAACTCATATTCATCTAATTCACATTAAAGGCTGCCATGGAGTGATATAAGACCACTGTCATATGTAGCAACCCTAAATATTATTGGTTTACTGCAGTATCTACAAACTGCAGGCCTTGCTGTGGCCTTGCCCGCGCAACATAACCCCCTCCCCCATTCCCCTTTTCCCTCTCTCCCTCTTCCTTGTTCCTTCTCACCAATCTGAGCTCTCGCCCCAGTTATTGCCTTTTTTGGACAACCTTGCTTCGCCCCTTGCCGCCCCCAAATTCTGCCCCTTTTCCCTAGCAACCCCTGACCCTAACCACTGCCCAATGATAAGCCTCCACCATCGGCTGAGGGACTGCCCCCAGCCTAAAGAGTATATATGCTCTGTACTTCCTCAATAAACGTTCTCTCTTGCTTCTTCCCCCGCACTCAAAGGTCTCGAGTCTTTCTTTCACGCGCGGTCCTTACCAGATACCCCCCACACCTGAGCCGTGGAGACCAGGGAGCCCCCAACCCAACGCCGCTCCCTGAGAACCTCCTCACCCTCGCCGTTCCCGGAGTGCGCACCGGACGGCCCATAACTAGCCAGTGTCGCCCCCCGGGCTGCAGCAGGGCTGATCACCCTCAGGCCCGGGAACAAAGCGGCAATTGGCGCCCAACGTGGGGCACTGCCGGCGGGATAGGATCACGCCCGGTCTTCCGGATCTGGTAAGCATACAGAGGTCCCTTGTAAATTTCCCCTTTTCGGCCGCGACTGTTTCCTTTCTCCTGCTGCTAGAGAGCATATGTACCTTGTTATCTTCCTTTTGCTTCCTATCATTCTTATCTTCGCCCTTCGTATCTTGCTTCCCTAGCGCCTCTGAGACCCCGTTCCTGCTAACAATCTTCTCTCTCCTGCTGCTCATTCTCCTCCTTGTCCTTGTTTCCTTTCTAGCCTCCGGACATGGGGGCCTCCTTTTCCAAGCACCAAGCGCCGCAGGTTCGAGCTCTAGCGGGCCTTCTAGCGTGTCATAATTGTAAAGCTTCCTCTAAACAACTCCAAGTTTTCTGGGATCTTCTTCTCCCTTTCAATCCCTGGCTTCCCACCGCCAATCTTTGGGACCCTGATACCTATCGCCTACTTATCGATCGGGTGACCTCCGCCATAGAGCATGAGAACAAGCGCTTTCCTCCTGGCCTTATCCCTATACTCATAACCATCCGCTCCTGCTTGCTTGGCGCCGCTCCACCTGTATCCCCGCCCTCCGAGTCAACCGCGGAGGTCACAACAGGCTCCAATAGCTCTGAAGACGCCTCCTCTTTTATTCTCGCTGTTAACAACCTCCTGGAAGACCCTTCCAGGTCCCATAACGAGAGTCCGCCTGCCTGCCGGCCGCCTAAAGTCCTTAACACGGATCCTCTCAGCGTACAAGATGGCGCACTTCCTCTTTCTTTCCCACCCGAAAAGTGTGACCTACAAGATGGCGGACTTCCCCCTTCTTCTTCCTCGGAAAAGCGGAACCTCTCTGATGTCTTGTCCCCACCCTCTACGTCACATCCTCTCTACCCCCCCTTACCCTCCGCCCCTCCTCCATCTTCCCCCGGTCACCTCCCCCAAGTTCCTGCTTCCACTTCCTCCCCCCTGCCTCCTGCGCTCCCTGCTGCACTTGCACAGTTCTATGCTACCTATGGCAGTCCTCCTGCCGCATCCCCCCTCCCTGCAACGCCGATCGCGCCCGCCGTCTACCCCGTCAACCCCATCCCTTCACCCCAACGTCCCCTACCCTGGCAGCCATATGATGCCTCAGATCTCAAACGCCTTAGGGAGGCCGTCAAAGAGGATGGACTCAGTAGTCCCTATGCCCAACAGCTGTTAGAAAACCTCTCAGGCAATCTCAACCTTCCGCAGGACTGGCAAAATATCGCCCGGGCTGTTCTTAATTCCGGTCAATTTATTAATTGGCGCTCATTTCCAAGATCGCGCTGAGGCTCTACACCGTGACAACCTTGCCCTCGGAATTCAAATTCCTTACAAAGCCTTAACCGGAACGGGCCTCTACGCGGCGCCGTTTGCATACACTAATCCCCCTGCGCCTCCTGTCCTTTGGCAACAGATTGGCCAAATTGCTATGGCCGCCTTCCAAAGGTGCTCGGCTAACAAGACAGATAATATCACCAAGCTTATTCAGGGGAAGGATGAAGACTTTTCTTCCTTTGTTTCCCAAGTCCAGGAGGCATGTGCCCATAAGCTCAATAATGAGCAAGCCCAGGCTGCCCTTGCCAGGGAGCTTATTCTGGAAGGAGCCAATACAGTCTGTAAACAGGCTATTTCCGCCAAAATTACCGGCACTCTTCATGATTGGATTCTGGCATGCAGGGACACTGATCAGACCGCCCACCACATCGTCATAGGCGTTGCCGCTGCCATGGCCGCGGCCGCAGGGCCGTGCTTCCAATGCGGCCAAACCGGTCATTTTGCCAGGGAATGCCCCAATCCATCACATCAAGGCAGGGGTGCCCCTTCGAGAGGCCCGCCCCCTGCAGACCCAGGTGCTAGAAAAACCCTTCCTTCCACCCCATGTCCTCATTGCCAAAAGGGCTACCATTGGGCCCGTGACTGTCGGTCTTCCATCGACAAATCAGGTCGTCCTTTAAACTTCTGGAGGGGCGGTCCCCAGCCCGTCACAAAAGGGGACAGGAACTCTCCGCGCCCCCGTCCGTGAAAGACCTTGAACAGAGACTGCTAACCCACCTTCCCCCTCTGCCCAGTCCTCCCTCCTCCCCCCCCTCCCCTACACATCCACCAGGAAGTCAGGGCGTTGCCTCCATTCACTGGACTCTCCCCATTTTAGCTAACCGCCCACTGTTCTCTCTAAAAGTCTGTGATATATGGCTCTCTGGCACCCTTGACACTGGGGCCGAAATCTCTTGCCTTCCTGCCCTCTATTCTCACATTTGCAAAACAGGGCCCGGTCCTTCAGTATCGGGCGCCACTGGGATGGGAGGCTCCACCCAAGCTGTCGAGGACCTCCCTTGGGCAGACGAGGAGGGCCATCAGGGCGTCTTCAGACCTTTATTCCTCCCATCTCTGTCTTCAATCCTCTGGGGTCGTGACGTTCTTGCCGGACTCGGGGCCAGGGTCTCCACTAGTCCTGTTCATCACCCCCAATCCTAGCGGCCATTGCCAGTTTCGCACCACCGAAACCCATTCCTCTTACTTGGGACACCGAGGAACCTGTTTGGGTTGAGCAATGGCCTTTACCATCCCACAAATTACAGGCTTTGCACACGTTGGTCCAGGAACAGTTGCGGCTTAACCACATAGAAAGAAGCACTAGCCCTTGGAACTCTCCTGTTTTTGTCATCCAAAAGAGGGGTAAAAACTCCTACCGCCTCCTCCACGACCTTAGGGCAATAAATGCCCATATTAAACCCATGGGTTCCCCTCAGCCAGGGCTCCCCCATCCATCCGCAGTGCCTCTGGACTATTACCTCATCGTACTTGACATTAAGGACTGCTTCTTCTCCATTCCTCTACACGAATCAGATAAGGAGAAGTTTGCGTTCTCGGTCCCCCAGATTAATAATCGAGGGGCCAATGAATGATATCAGTGGAAAGTGCTGCCACAGGGCATGAAAAATAGCCCTGCCATCTGCCAAATTTATGTCAGTCATGCTATCCAGCCTCTTAGGCATAGGTTTTTCGTCATTCATTATATGGATGATGTTCTCCTGGCCCATGAAGATTCCCGCGCCCTGTCAGAGGGCTTTCAGGAATTGGTTCAGAACCTTACCAACCTTGGCTTGACCGTGAATTCAGATAAGATTCAGCGCCACGCTCCCTTTACATTTCTGGGTTACAAAATAACTGAACATGTCCAACCGATTCCTCTTCAAATTCACTGCCCAGACAAAATAAGCCTGACAGAGCTCCAATCTCTGTGTGGCCAAATAAACTGGCTGAGATCCGCTCTTCCTATTACCACAGCAGAGCTGCAGCCTCTCTTTCAACTCCTAGAAACTAAGGGCAGCCCGGCCACTGTGCCCACCAAAATGGTTAAGGTTACCCCAGAGGCAAGGACAGTGGTTGAGAAGGTTTCTCAGCAAATCAATCTTGTGGCAAACAGGCGTTATATTCCTACTGAACCTATACAAGCCTTAGTTTTACTAACCAAAGGAACTCCTACTGGGGCATTATGGCAGAAGGGACCTCTGATCTGGTCGCACTTAGCAAAATCACGAAGTTCCAAGATACTTCCTGTAATCAAGGCTGTCATCCAACTTGCGCAAACATTAGTGCGCCTTTCTGTCCAAATTTATGGAACACCCCCTGAAACTCTTATTTGGCCATTTTCCAGGAGCCAAACTGACTCGCTCGCCCAATCTGATATGGATTTCCAAATTTTGCTCTCCAGCTACTCTGGACGCATAGATTGTCATTATCCAAATTCCAAACTACTACAGTCACTCTCTGGCCTCACAGTTTTGCCTGATGGTCATCCATTCCCATCCTCTCGACCAATACCGCACGCCCGTGTTGTTTTTACTGACGCTTCGAGGAAGGGCTTTGGATTTGTCTCCTTCTCCACCAGCACTGACACTCCCCACTGTCGCACCCTCAGGCTGATGGATTCTGTCCAGAGAGGGGAGCTTGAGGCAATCATACTGGCCCTCGTAACCTACTCGTCAGAAGCCATTAACATCTTCTCTGACAGTGCCTATGCCACACAAGTCGCCAGGGTCATTGCCCTCAGTACCTTTTTCCCAACCGATTCTCCTTTTGACGGCGCCCTAAGTCAGCTCAAAGGGCTCCTTGAGCAGCGGATACATCCCTGGTTCATAGTCCACATTCGGAGCCATACTGGGTTGCCTGGTCCTCTCTCTGAGGGTAACTCCCTCATCGACTCGCAGGTGTCAGCCCTAATCCTGAAGGTTCACTGTGAGGACCTAGTAACCCAGGCTCGCAGTCTCCATTCTAGATTTCATTTCTCGGCTGCCAGCCTGCAACACCTGTTCCCTGACCTGCCCATCGAAATGTGCAAACATCTGGTGCGCAGCTGTAAGCGCTGCGCTCCCTTCCTGCCGCTCGGGCCCCTGCAGCCCCAAGGAGTTAACCCCAGAGGTTTAAAGCCCAATGCCCGGTGGCAGATGGACGTCACTCACGTCCCATCCTTCGGCAGACTCAAATATGTACATGTGGTGAAGGACACCTTCTCCGGTTTAATTTCAGCAGTTGCCCTCCCAGGGGAACGAGCTCGGCATTGTATCCTAGCCATGAGACGAGCCATCCTCCTCATGGGAGTTCCCTGGGACATCAAAACCGACAATGGGCCAGCCTACCATAGTTCCACCTTCCAGGCCTTTCTCAAACTGTATAACATCACGCACCACTTTGGCATTCCCTACAACCCCCAGGGACAAGCCGTGGTCGAAAGGTCTCACCAACAGCTCAAAAACACTATTTTAAGAGAAAAGGAATTAAGCCCCTCGGGCACGCCTGAGGAGATCCTCACGGCAGCGTTGATTAAGCTCAACTTGCTTACCTTTGACAAAAACGGCTTGTCCCCCATGCACAAGCACTGGGGGGCATCCTCTCTAGGCACTCCCCTTCCCTCTGTCAGATGGAAGGATCCAGAAACCCAACAATGGCAGGGACCTCACCCTCTCCTATATCAAGGGAGGGGATTTGCTTGTGTCTTTCCAGATGGCGCTCCACAACCTATCTGGATCCCGGCCCGGAACGTCAGACCTGCCCCATCGCATCATGAAAAGAAGACGCAAATCGCAAAGAGATAGAGGAAAAGCTGAAAAGCGTCGCCTGGCACTGAGATTCCCAAAAGCACGTCAGCAAGACACCCCTTGTACACCTGCACCCCTTCTGCTAATTTTTCTTTCATTCGCCCTACTTGCCTTCACTCATTCAGGTAATGCCAACGATGAACATCAACCTTTTAACTGGACGCTACAACTCTGGCAAGAAAAAATCACTCTCCGGTATAATGTCACATCCGGCGCTCCTTCCTTTACCGTGCACGTCTGTTGCCTTACCAACCTGGGCATTAATAGTCCTAAATACCCTGTCCTCTACCCCCAGGGCTGCGGCCCGCAAGGCAACAAAATACCTCATCTTGACAGGACCACACCCAAAGCCTGCCACCTGCGGTATACGGCATGGACAGGAGGGCCCTCCCTTATAGCAGCCTCGCAACAGGCGTCAGGCTACTATATCTGCCCCTCTTCAGCAGGTTCTTCCCACTCATCCTGCCACGATCCCTCACATTACTACTGTCCCTCTTGGGGATGTGAGTCTATATCTTATGGATGGTCCAACCCCCCTAACAAGGACAAGTACTTAATAGCTACAGGCTGGCCCAATATCACCTTAACAGTAAAAAATCCCGCCTACGTCCAATGGATGTCTGGCCACACGTGGGGAGTTCGGCTTTATTTGCCCCACTACGACCATGGCACCTTTTTCAAAATACAAAAATCCCAGCCTACCACTCCCCCTGGTATGGCAGTTGGCCCCAACCCCGTCCTCAACCCACAGAATCCCCCAACTAGGCCTCCGGTTTCTTCTCCTCCATCCTCACCCTCCCACGCAATTTATACCAACTCATCTAGCACGACTCATGCTCCCTCCGTCACTCCCTTCATTCCGCCTAAACCCCCCAACGTCCCCCTTTCGCTTGCCAACCCGTTTCTATCTCTCCTCAATGCTTCTTTTACCCATTTAAATGCCTCCAACCCCAATCTCACCCAGGATTGCTGGTTGTGCCTCTCCTCCATTCTGCCCTACTACGAGGCGATTGCTGTTAATGCCTCCTATAAGGATTCTTCGGAAGAGAGCCCTGCCTCTTGCAAATGGAATCATACTAGGGGCCTGACTATACAATCGGTCTCTCGTAGTGGGCTTTGTGTGGTTAAAGTTAAGGGCACCGTTACCTCCTCCATGCAGTCTCTCTGCAACTATACCTTATTTCCTAAGTCAAGTTCTAAGTTTTTAATCCCCCACAACGATACAAAATGGCTCTGCTCCTCAACAGGTCTAACACCGTGCCTGAGCGTCGCCACCCTCAACACCAGTGGAGAAACCTGTGTGCTCGTTACCATTCTTCCCCGCATTTATTTCCACACTAACGATCAATTTCTTGCATTTTGGCAGCATCAACTACTCCCGGTCAATGTACAAAAACGCGAGATCATCACCGCTATAACTCTTGCTTCACTCCTAAGTGTTGGTGGGATCGCCCTCGGAGCTACTGCTCTCGGCACACAACAAACCGCTCTTTCCTCCTTGCGTATGGCTGTAGATGAAGATATTGCCCGTATAGAAACTTCTATCTCTCATCTGGAAAAATCCTTAAACTCCTTGTCAGAAGTAGTCCTCCAAAATCGTAGAGGACTCGACCTCCTCTTCCTAAAACAGGGGGGGCTGTGTGCCGCGTTAGGAGAAGAATGTTGCTTCTATGCCAACCACTCCGGCCTCATAAAGGACAACATGGCCCAGCTGAGGGAAGGCCTGGCTAAGCGCAAAAAGGAGTATGAAGCCCTTAGCAACAACACCTGGACCTCCTGGGGATTTGACAAACTCCTCCCTTACCTCCTCCCCTTCATTGGCCCTTTAATACTCATTCTGCTCCTTCTCTCTCTAGGCCCTACCCTCTTTCGAAAACTCTTGCAGGCGATTCGCAACTCCCTCTTCGATAAGCCAGTGACCGTCCGCTATCAGCGAGTCCAAACCCGTGAAGTCGAATATCTGCATCTCTCCAACAACAACCAATCCTTCAATCGCCCAATCCATGCCGATCACTCACCCCTCTAGGCCCCTACCTTGTCCCTCCTCCCCTTCCAAACAAACCTCTCCACCTATTACAATTTGGCCAAGATAGAGCTGAACTGGTGAGCCAATGATGGGCAACCTAGCCAGGCACAAAAGGTAGCCAACCTAAGACAGGGCACCAGCCGCTGTTGCTCTGCTGGGCTGTTGTCCTATGACGGGCAACTGAACCTTATACTAGCACCGCTGGACAACCTAAGACAGGAATCTAGCCGATTGTTGCCATGGCGCCTGGCTCAATCATTGCTGCTAGAGTCTCCAAAGACGGGTAAGATCCAGCCCCCTTTTTCTGCATGGTTCTGACCTAAGACAGGTACAGTCCCTACCGTTCATGCACAGCTGCTGCTGGGATAGCCCAAAGACGGGTAAGAGCTACTAGTGCCTCAGCCGGCTATGACCTAAGACAGGCCCAGCTCCCTATCTGTTGGCCTAATAAAGAAATAAGGGTGGAGATGCAGTATCTACAAACTGCAGGCCTTGCTGTGGCCTTGCCCGCGCAACATAACCCCCTCCCCCATTCCCCTTTTCCCTCTCTCCCTCTTCCTTGTTCCTTCTCACCAATCTGAGCTCTCGCCCCAGTTATTGCCTTTTTTGGACAACCTTGCTTCGCCCCTTGCCGCCCCCAAATTCTGCCCCTTTTCCCTAGCAACCCCTGACCCTAACCACTGCCCAATGATAAGCCTCCACCATCGGCTGAGGGACTGCCCCCAGCCTAAAGAGTATATATGCTCTGTACTTCCTCAATAAACGCTCTCTCTTGCTTCTTCCCCCGCACTCAAAGGTCTCGAGTCTTTCTTTCACGTGCGGTCCTTACCAGATACCCCCCACACCTGAGCCGTGGAGACCAGGGAGCCCCCAACCCAACGCCGCTCCCTGAGAACCTCCTCACCCTCGCCGTTCCCGGAGTGCGCACCGGACGGCCCATAACTAGCCAGTGTCGCCCCCCGGGCTGCAGCAGGGCTGATCACCCTCAAGCCCGGGAACAAAGCGGCAGTTTACTACAAAAAAAAAAAAAATCCACTTATATCACTATCCCTTTGTTTTAGAACTTGCTAAGGCTTTCTTTAATAACTCTTTAGTCACATCAAGCCAGCCTGCAACTACCTTCATGTGAGAAGGCCAGTGTTGAATTTTATAGTGCTTCCTAATGCGTGTGCATAGCCCAACTATCTGTTCTGGCCTGGTGACAAAATATCTGGCTATATGGAATAAACCTGTGGCTGTAATCCTATTTTGTTATATTGATGATATTATGTTAATCAGTAATTCTTTTTTTCCCCCAGAATTAAAAGAAGTATCAGAGACAATTGTATCTTATCCTAAGAGCCTGGGATGGGCAAACAATTGGGACAAGCTGCAAGGCCTTTGCTGCTCTGTCAAACTCTTAAGTGTTGTTAAAGTATAATATTTTCCCATACCACAAACTCCAAAACAATTAATGCCCTTTCTGGGGATGTTGGGGTACTGAAAACCCTTCATTCTTCATTTAGCTCAGATATTAAAATCATTGTATGTATTAATCAGGAAAGGTTGTACATGGGGATGAGAAAAAAACCAGTGGGTTGTTTTTAAAAAGCAAAGAGGACAATAACACATGCTCAAGTGGTAAGGGGGCAGGATCCTAACTTAACCTGTAAATTAGATGTAGCCAGTACCAATATTGGCTTTAGGCGGTATTTGTTGCAAAGAAAATATTCTAAATGAATACTCCTTGGGTCTTAGTCATAATTGTGGGAAGGGGTCAAAGTACAATACAGCCCCTTAGGAAAGCAACTATGTGTAGTATAACATGCCCTGTTGCAAATAAAAGTCTTAACTTATCAGTGTACATAGAGCCATACCATTGCAACCTGAGAAGCAGCAAAGTAGCTCTACAGGAAAACT
>JAKSZT010051490.1:175865-191620 GCA_026826555.1 Tolypeutes matacus
ATTGATGCAGAAAATGTATTTGACAAAATCTAGCATCATTTCTTGATAAAAACACTTCAAAAGATAGGCATAGAAGGAAAGTCCCTCAACATAATAAAGGGCATATATGAAAATCTCACAGCCAGCATCTTAATGAGAAGAGGTTGAAAGATTTCCCGCTAAGATCAGGAACAAGACGAGGATTTCCACTGACACCACTGTTATTCAATATTGTACTAAAGTTCTAGCTAGAGCTATTGGTCAAGAAAAATAAAAGGCATCCAAATTGGAAAAGATGAAGTAAAACTCTCATTATTTGCAGATGTCATGATCTATATTTAGAAAATCCCAACGTATCTTCGACAAAGCTACTTGAGCTAATAAATTAGTTCAGAAAAGTGGCAGGATACAAGAGTAATGTGCAATAATCAATAGAATTTCTATATACTAGTAATGAACAAGCCAAGGAGGAAATCACAGGAAAAAATCCATTTACAACAGCAACAAAAAGACTCAAATATCTAGGAATTAATTTAGCCAGGAATGTAAACTACCTGTATTCAGAAAACTACAAAACAGTGCTATAAGAAATCAAAGTATACCTAAACAAATGGAAGGACATTCCATATTCATGGATTAGAAGACTAAACATTGTGAAGATTTCAGTTCTACCCAAATTGATTTATAGATTCAATGCAATACCAATCAAAATCACCATAGCATTCATTTCCAAAATAGAAAAGACAATTACTAAATTTATTTGGAAGGGAAAGGGGCCCAGAATAGCCAAAGTCATCTTAAAAAAGAATAGCAAAGTCAAAGGAATCACACTTCCTGACCTTGAAGTGGTAAAGCTACAATGGTCAAAATAACATGGTATTGGCATAAAGATAGAAACACTGATCAATGGAATTGCATTGAGAATTCCATTATATACTCTCACCTCTATGGACAACTGATTTGTAATATGTCTTTCAAGTCCACTTTTCTGGGACAGAACAGTCTCTTCAACACATGGTGCTGAGAGAACTGGATATCCATAACCAAAAGAATGAAAGAGGACCCCTATCTCGCCTCCTATACAAGAATCAACTCAAAATGGATCACAGACCAAAACATAAATGCCAGGACCATAAAACTCCTAGAAGATAATGCAGGGAAACATCTACAAGGCCATGTAGTAGATGATGTTCTCTTAAATCTTATACCCAAAGCACAAGCAATAAAAAAAATAGACAAATTGAACCCCCTCAAAATTAAACACTTCTGCACCTCAAAGGACTCTGTGAAGAGGGTAAAAAGGGGGCCTACTCAATGGGAGGAAATATTTGGAAATCATATATCCAAGAAGGGTCTAATATCCATGATATATAAAGACATTCTACAACTCAACAAAAAAAAGACAACGACCTGATTTAAAAATTGGCAAAAGACCTGAATAGACATTTTTCTAAAGAAGAAATACAGCTGGTGAAAAAAAAAAAACCACGAAAAAATGCTTAGCTTCACTGTCTATTAGGAAATGCAAATCAAAGTTAAATGAAATATTATTTCACACCTAACAGGAATGACCACTATTAAAAAAACAGAAAACTATATATGTTGGAGAGGATGTGGAGAGATAGCTATTCACTGATGGTGGGAAGATAAAATGGGGCAGCGACTCTGGAAGTCTGTTTGGTGTTTCCTAAGGAACTTAGATATATATCTACCATGTGACCCAGCAATTCCACTACTAGGTATATACCCAGAAGAACTGAGAGCACTGACATAGACAGACATCTGCATATCAATGTTCACAGTGACATAATTCACAATTGTGAAAAGATGGAAACAACCCAGGTGTCCATCAACTAATGAATGGATGAACAAACTGTGGTATATACACATGATGGAATATTATTCAGTTGTAAGAAGAAATGAAGTCATGAATCATATTACAACATAAATTTACCTGGAGGACATCATGTTGAGTGAAACAAGCCAGGCAAAAAAGGACAAATATTGTATGATTTCACTATTATGAAATCAATATAATGAGGAAACTCATGGAGTTAATATCTATAAGTCACCAGAGAAAACAATGTGGTTAGAGAATGGAAAGCTAAGGTTTAATCTGTGCAGAATAGGTAAAAAAAAAAATGTAAATATTTGGAAATGAATAGAAATGGTGAAAGCACATCATAGGATTTGTAATTAGTAGTACTAACATATGGGTAAGCTAGTGGTTTGTGTGGTTTTTTTTTTTTTGAGTAATAAAAATGCTCTAATATTGATTGAAATGATGAATGCACAGCTCAATGATTATACCAAATGTTATTGTTTCTATACTTTAGATAAATTACATGGTTTAAGAACAAAAAATAATAGGGTGGGTTGGGGGAAAAGTACACCAAATGTAAGCTATGGACTATTGTTAGTAGTAATACTTTGATGATGCTCTTTCACAATTTGTTTCAAATGTTTCATAAATACGCAAGGTGTTTATGGTGGGGTGATGCTTGGGAGCCCTGTATAATGTTATGCATTTTTGTATTCTAAGTTCACAACTTTTACTCTACACTTATTGTTTATGTATATTCATGTATGAATGATATATTTCAATAAATTGTTTTTAAAATGAAAAAGAGTCGGCATTATGCATGTGTCAAAACTTAAATAATTGTAAAATACCTTATCATTTTTAACTGCTGTGTGGAAACAGAATCATAAATGTTAAGGAATTGAAATTTTATTCACATCTCAGAAGGAATATGACTGTATGTCGTCATATTTTGATAACATAATCAGATAAAAGACATAGTATTTTTTCCATTTAAAAATTTATTGAAATATATTATTCATACACGAATATACATAAACACTAAGTGCATAGTAAAAATTGTGGGCTTACAAAACAAACATGGATAACAGCATATAGGGCTCCTATACATCAGCCCACCACCAATACCTTGCATTGGTGTGCAAGATTTATTACAAATTATGAAAGAGCAACAGCAAAGTATTACTACTAACTATTGCCCATATCTTACATTTGGTGTATTTTTCCCCAACCCAAAATATTTTTTTTCTTAAACTATACAATTTATCTAAAGTGTACCATACATGGCATTTGGTATAATCACTGAGTTGTGCATTCATCATTACCATCAGTATTAGAGCATTTTCAGTACTCAAAAAAAGGAAAAAATATCATCAAAAATTAAATCACAGGAAGCAGATGTGGCTCAAGTGATTGGTTCAATTCCTGGGACCTCCTGATAAAGGCAAGCTTGCCCATGTGGCACGGTGAGCTGAAGGCCCATGCTGTGCAGTGAGCTGATGGCCTGCATGGTGCAGTGAGCTGACGGCCCTCACAGCATGGTGAGCTGGCACAACATGATGATGCAACAAAGAGAGACAAGCAGATACAGGAAAATGCACAGCAAATGGACACAGTGAGCACAAGCAGCAAAGGAGAGATAAATAAATAAATAAAATAAAAAATCTTTTAAAAAATTAAATCACTGTCATAAAAGCACAGTATTTTATACACTAAATTATTATGTTCTAATTTTATATTGTAGTACCTTAAAACATTAACCACACATGTTGTCTTAATGCTATGAGAGAAAAAGTAATCAGATTTTATCCTATGATGTATTTTCCATAAATTTCTGGTGATATTTCACATACTGTGATAATTAGAAAGAGCTTACCTTGTGCAACACTCCCTGGAATATGAGTATACTGTTCTTGAAAGGGAAAGTGGAGTGACACTGGCATGACCTGCATTTGGTAAAGTCAGGCTGGCTGCTATTAATTCCATGTATGCTAGAAAGAGTAACAAGAGTGCTTCTGTTGTCAGGATGCCTCTGGAATGCAACAAGATGCTTTCAGTTTATTTTGGGAAAGATAAATTAAACAATACTTTTTTCTTAGTATATGCTAGGCATTTAGTTTCAATACATCCCAACTGCACCCAGCATTCCTCAATGCCCACCATAATAGAAGTTCCATGTGTGCCTCTGCTCCCACTAAATGTGAGCTCCATGAAAGCTCAGGCCATAAGATTCTTATCATTCCTATGCCTCCAACACTTCACACATGGTTCTGGTACCAATAAAAATTATTTATTGACTGATATGGGTTAATATAGTTGTCATAATATTTTAAGTTAAATAAAGTTTTCACTGTTTCATATATGGGTGTCTGAGGATCAGTAGTTAACATACCAAAAACCATGCAGGTGTTTGACATCCTGGCTGTTATGACTGTGAAGATCTTATGCTGTGGCATGTTTATAGGGTGTGGAAAGGACAATGATTTGGAAATGGGGACCTGGGTCTTGGCCCTGGTGATTTCACTAAATACCTGGGTGCTATTGTTTACGATGCCTGTTTTGTACCTTAATCCCTTGCTGTCAAATGAAGGACTTGGGTGAGAGGATCTTGAGGTGCCAGCTCTAGAACTCTATGGTTTTACCTGGGTATTGACAGAGTGCAATTGTTCTGACAAATAGTACACAATGAGTTGGCTTAAAGAAGGGGAATTTATAGTCTCATTGTTTTGGAGGCTAGAAAGTATGACTCCTCTAGGGGTCAGAAACATGTTGATGGCTGGTTTGGCAGCAACCTTGGGTTCTTTGCTTTCCCATCACATGGGAATATTTTCTTTCTTTGGGTTCAGTTGCCTTCCAGCTTTTGACTCCTCTTTGTGCCTTTGTCTGACCCAGTCTCATTCAGAATGTAGATTAAGATTATGAACATGCCTAAATTGATGTACATAAGTCAGTCTTTGTCACTAAGGTTATAGTGGCTCAATGGACATTGATACTATTAACTATCCATGTCATTGACAAATAGCACAGAATTTATATCCTTTAAACAATGGTTCTCCAAACAATAGAAGACTCGAGGGGAGTGCTCACAGCCAGCACCAACTTTCACTGAGACCAAAAGAGGCTGTCAAGAGGGAAAACACCAAATGAGTCTTTTAGCACCTGGTTCCCACCGACTTTTCAGTATAGAGTTACGAAATGAGCCAGCAATCCCTTTACTCGGTATGTACCCAAAAAATTGAATGCAGGGATTTAAACAGTATTTGCACACCTATGTGCATAGCAGCATTATTCAGAATTGCCCAATGATGGAAGCAACACAAGTGTCCATCAACCAATTAATGGATACATAAATTGTGGTGTATACATACTATGGAATATTATTCAGCATTAAAAAGTAATGAAATTTTGGTTTATGCAAGGACAGGGATGAAACTTGAAGACATTGTATTCAGTGAAATAAGCCAGACACAAAAAGTACAAATACTTTATGATTTTGTTGATATGAAATAATTAAAATAAACTCGGAGAGTTGGAATCAAGGATATAGGTTACCAGGGGCTGGGAAGGAGGTAGGCAATGGATAGATAATGTTTAATTTGTACAGAATTCTATTTGTGTTGACTGTAAACTTTTGTAAATGGGGTGGTGGTGATGGCAGCACAACATTGTGAGGGTAATTAACAGCGCTGAATTATAAATATGAATGTAGTTAAAATGGGAAATTTTAGGTTGTATATGTTACTAGAAAAAAGTAAAATATAAGACATAGGACTGTATAACACAGTAAACCCTATTGTAAATGATGGACTATACTTAACAGTGCAATTATAAATATGTTATTTATGAAATATAACACATTACATTTACTAATTCAAAGTGTTAATAATAGAGTGGTATATTGGGGAAAAAATAAATCCTAATATAAACTATGAACTATAGTTAATACTACCATTATAATATTCTTTCATCAATTGTAACAAAATAACACATTAATGCAAAAGTGTTAATGATGTAAGAGGTATATAGGGACCTAGTATTTTTACAGGACTTTTTTTTTTTGTAAAGCTGTAATTTCTTTAATTAAAAAAAAAATTAAATGAAAAACAAAACCTCCCACAAGCTGATCACCAATCCAGATTCACCTAGTATTTCCTCATATATTTTCTTTCAGTTGTTTTACAGATTTTAATTTTATATTTTAGTCAACAATCCATTTGAGTTAATTTTTGTACAGAATTTAGGTGTAAATTATATTAATCCATTTTTTATCCTGTTTTGATTACTTTGGGTAATCTGTGATTTTTTTTCTCCCTTATTCAGGTCACTGAAGTCATTATGGAGCATATATATTTTGTTATTTATGAGTTCATTCTAAAGTTGTTTTATTTCTCATCTAGATCTATTTCAATTTGTGCTTTCTCACTTCTCAGATGGTGTGAATGCTCTTTCAATGTGGTTGCACTTGTTAATTTACATTTAGCTCCCTCAGTCAATATCTCATTAACTGAAATTGTATAGACAGTCCTTTAGAATCAGAGAATGTTGTCAAGGAACTGTCCACTTTAAAATATTGTAAATAAAAATTGACATATTCCAGTCAGAGCTAATTCATCTGCTTGCAATGACATATATCTCACCTGATATAATGTTCTGCCCAACTCTTCACTTCGAAATCTGCATCCTCTTGGCCTGTAACTACAGGATGACCTCTATCAGACTCCTGGACTACTCTTTAGGCTAATGAGGGAGTGGCAGCAATCTGTAGGTCAGAATCACAGGAGATCAGTATCCAGGTATTCCTGCTGCTATTTCTGCTCTACTCTTAATTCCTTGGTTTCTCAATTCCTGGGTTTTATTTGTCTTTCTCATTCTTTCAATGATTGGAATCAGAACCTTAATCTCATGTTTTCCACCTCTTTTCATATCTTTGCACAAATTGGAGTCCTCTGTATTTTTGATGCTTTATCAACAAAATATCCTTTAACTGCAACCACTTCTTTGAATGTTCCATCATCATTTCATTCTAAGGTAATGGTTCTCAATCAAGGGCAATTTTGCCCCCAAAGGGACATTTGGCCATTTCTAGAGGTATTTTTAGTTGACAAAATGCTGGTTTTTTTTGGTAGATGTTGTTGGTATCTAGCAGGTAGACAGAGGTCTGTGATGCTGCTAAACATCCTACAGTGCTCAGCACAGCCCTCACAACCAAGGATTCCCCCAGCCTAGGATGCCAACAATACTAAGAGTGAAAAAGCCTGCTCTAAGGGAAATGACTTTCCCTGTGAATCCTCTATCCACTGTAGGTGGTGGCTGTTCTTTTTCTACACAATCTCCTACAACTGGTCTGGTGGTGGTGGTGGTGGTTTCCACCTTGCTCCTCATTACTGCTTGCAGATAATTATTCTTCCATCTTTCCTAAACACAGAAACAAACTTATGTTTGAATCTCATGTCATCAGATGACACCACCCACTGCTCTCACTTGCTGAGGACTGCAGCCCCTGTCATGGGTCCTTATTTCTTGACAGTTTCCACTACTGGCCATCTGTCAATCTCTCCAATACTACTCAGTTCAATTCTTGGAGGATTCAATATACATGTACGTGACTTGTCTACATACTGGCCCCTCAGTCCATTGATTCCACTCTTGTGATCCTGTCTGCACCCTCTGTAGCCACTCACTGTCGTGGTCTTCTTTTAGATCCTCTCATTACCAGTACCTGCAGTCACTCCACAATACCACTTTCATGCATCCTACTGTCAGCCCATCACCTCATGTGACTTATATCACCTTAAAATTTGGACCATAGAGACCATGAACCTCAAGTCATCTCATGTCTGCTTATTCTCCTAGATAAGTTTGGCAATACAACAAGACAGAACAATTATAAATATATATGTACATGCAATTAATAGAAGAACCCCAAAATATATAAAGCAAAGATTGACAGATTCAAAGGGAGATATAGACTGTAGTACCTTAATAGTAGGAGACTTTAATAAACCACTTTCAATAATCAATGGAACATATAGACATATCAATATAGAAATAGAAGATTTGAATGATAAAATCCATATAGAAAGGTAAGGGTCTGCAGAAGTTTGAAACTATTTTATGAATCCCTAAAAGAAAAATATTACGTTTGTGGGATGGTCCACTCCTGTGAGTGTGAGACCCTTTACAACTGGACTACCTCAGTTGCATGACTCAGGTTGAGTCTCCACTTTCCTGCTGGGTCTGATAAAAAACTGAGACACACAGGAAAAGAGAGCTATGCCATTTTTTGATCCTGCTATGTGACAGAAAAGAGAAGCTCAGAGAGCTGAGGCCCCAGGGATGAGTCAGCCTGATAGTTTGCAGCTGAAATTGGGAAGAAAGTTGAGCAGCCAAGCCTGAGAGAGGAGGCCCAGTACGAGACAAGCCTTGTGTATGGTTGCTCACAGCTAAGATCCAGAAGATGGTACAGCCTGGAAGGGAGGCCAGAGATCACCTGCCATCTTGCTTCAACACAGGGCAGCTGATTTGGGTGAGAAAACATCTCTTATGATGCCTTGTTAGACTTTTCATGGCCTTGGAATTGTAAGCTTTTACCCCAAATAAATACCTTTTATAAATGCCAACTAATTTCTGGTACTTTGCATTGGCACCCCTCTGGCAAACTAATACAGGACCCTAAATAACCAAAGACACTTGAAAAAGAAGAATGAATTTGGAGGACTCTCTCCCCCCTATCTTAAAACTGTTAAAAATCCACAAAAATCAAAACAGCTTGTCATTGTCACAAGGAAAGACATATAGATGAATGGGATGTAATTGAATGTTCATAAATCAATGCTCTTATTTATGGCCAGCTGATTTTTTTACAAGGGGGCAAAGACTACTTAATTGGGGAAGATTAGTCTTTTCAAAAATTGCTGCTGGAATGGGGGTGTATAACAGTGAATCCTGTGGTAGAAGATGGACTGTGGTTAACATATCAATTATGAGAATGTGCTTGCATGAACTATCACAAATGTGTAATATTAATAGAGGATATTGGGTTAGTTTGGTGAAAATTCCAGCAACTGTAAGATATTGGTTAGAGTTAGTAGTAAAATTTGATGATTCTCTTTCATAGTTTGTAACAAATGTTTCACAACAATGCAAGATGTTGGTGGAGGGGTGATTCATGGGAGCCCTGTATGGTGATATGCATGCTTACTTTGTAAGTTCACAACTTTTACTATAAAATTATTGTTTATATATGTTCATGTATGCATGATATATTTCAATAAAATTTTTTTTAAATGTTGTTGGAAAAACTGGATCTCCATATGCAAAAAAACAAGTGGAGTAGATATTTGTGCACTGATGATTAATCTGTGCAGAATTTATCATTAGATTGATTGTAATGGTTTGTAAATAGATGCAGGTTGTTTTAGTTTGCCACAGGGCTGCCAATGCAAAGTAACTGAAATTTGTTGACTTTTAAAATGGGGATTTATTTGGGGTAAAATCTTACAGTTCCAAGGCCATGAAATGTTCAAACAAGTCATCAGCAGAGATGCTTTCTCACTAAAGTCAGCTGCCATGTGGTGAAGCAAGGTGGCCATTGATATCTACTGAGGTCTCTGCCTTTCCTCCAGAATCTACTATCTCCCAGAACTCAGCTGAGGGCAACCAGGCATATGGCCTGCCTCTTACTGGGCCTCCTCTCTCAGTCTCTGCTGCTATGCTTTCTTCCTGAGTTCAGCTGCAAGCTGTCAGGCATATGGCTCATCTCTCCCTGGGTAGGCCTCAGCTCTTTGAGACTTCCAAGGCTTGTCTCCTTGCAGTTCAGCTCTGGGTGAAACTGGGGTCCTTTCTCTCACATTGCAGGATCAAATATGGTAGCTTCCTTTATCTGTGTCTCCATTTGTGTCAGAACCAGCAAGAGAGCAGAGACTCAACCTGAGTCATGCCTCACTGATGTAGTCCCAATTGAAATGGTCACACACCCACAGGAGTGGATTAGTTCACAAACATAATGTTTCTCTTTTTGGGATTCATAAAATAATTCCAAACTGCCACAGATTTGCTGGTGGTGCAGTGAGATGAGTGTAATTAACAGCATTGAAGTAGGAGTGTTAACGTGGTTGAAAGAAGATTTGGGCCATCTGTGATGCTGTAAGAAAGCTAGAGGATAAAATAGCAACTGTATAACAGTAGACCCTGGGGTGACTGAGGATTGTGGTTAATAATACAAATATAAGTATGTTTTTTCAGGATCTATTACAAAGGTTCATTACTAATACAGGGTGTTGACAGTGGGAATGATATATATAGAAGCATACTTCTACGGGATATAAATGTATTCATGTTGCAATAGGTATGTTTTCTTGATAGAGGCCCACACACCAGCTAACAAAATATTAAACTTCCATCCTGGAAAAGTCCTGCTACTTTCTCAAATAAAATGGCAAAATTTTTGTTAGCCATGCCCAACAAAAGAAAGCAGGCCAATATGATTAACCCTAATTCCTAAAATATGTACTTATGCCAATGTGGGTCATGACTCCTGGGGTGAGACTTCCTGGCACTGAAGGATTATTACAGAGTATTAATCTAAGAAGACAGCCTTCCCACTTGCAGCTCAGTCTTCACAGCAATAGATGATTCAGGTGCAGAGGAAGTACATACTAAGGTGCTAAATTTGTGATCTTCATCATTTGCTATGAATGGAAATTAAAACCTACATTCCCTCACTATATCCAGCTATTATTTACCCAACTCTATAGTCTCACATTACATACCTAACAACAGGATCACTGCCAAAGACAAATCAATGGAACATAGCCTTCCTCACTCCAATATAACTGTTTCACAAATAGGTGTTTGCTTAATGGACACATTCCTTCTCCATTCCCCCTCAATTCCATATATCCTTTTCCTAGATCCAAGAAAAAAAGGGTAGTGTAATATTCTTCCCTTTTAAACATATTTATGTTCTTCTCAAAAGAGCTTGCCTCCTTGAGATTTCTTGCTCAACGGGTAAAATTAGATGCATGTTGATGATTTCTATGATTCCTGTAATGAATTATCCCTGCCCATTTTATATCTTTCTACTTCTGTAGTTTAAAAAAAAATGGCAGTGATGATTTTCAAGGGTTGCCCTCAACAAATAAAAAACTGAAAAGAGTCTCTTGATTTTAGACAATCAGCTTATTCAAATCCATTTAATGAAGGAAAAATGTTGATGTAATTAGTAATATAGCTTTTCACCTTAACTTTAGAAACACGGTAATAGTTATCCCAAGCTATGATAAGTTGACCTTAGATTTAGTAGTATAACCTAAAAGAAGTGAGCATTTCTTTGAATGGAAAAAGCCAACGTTTCATCAGTGTCAGTTCATTTGTGGTGATTCCCTTACATAGAATCCACATTTTCCCTTCCCACTCACTAGTCTAGGTCCTAAAAACACCTTGTTTTCCTTCTCCTATGCCTTTAATGGTGCCAAATATAGGCTATTTATCACTAGGATATGAGGTTACTATCCAAATGTAAAATAAGTGATTTCTGGTCAACCAACACCACCAGGAGGTATAAAAATATCACCTTTCTAAAAAAGTCTTCGCTAACAGTTTTGATACTGCTGCACTGTTGTTGTGGGCTCCTTGCCTGACACTCAGACCAAAGAAAGGTATTCATGCCCCTACTCACTTGCTAGGAAGTAGATTCTGGGGAGTCAACTTTTCTTCTTCCTAACTGTGTAGCATCTGTATTGTCCAGTTCTCCATATGTGCCAGGTTCTATGCAGGATTTATTCTCTGTCAGCTGTCACTTCCACTGGAGTTTAAGAGTTCCCCATGAGTCTCTTATACATCTCCATTGAGAGCTCTGGGTGATAAGGATGTGATGCTTTTAACTGAACTTTCTTATTCTAGCATTTACTTCATTAGTTCAAAAAACTTAAATGATACTTTTCTCTTCCTCCTGTCCTTTACTCCATCCCTATCTTTCCTCTTTACACTTATTGTAAGGCATTGGTAAAATCATAATTAAAAGTCACATAAATAAAAAGAATCAAATGTATTTCATCAAGTGGTGATTATGTGTCATTAATGAAGAAGGATTAACTCATCCATTTGTACCTGTGATCTAGAAAAAAATGTATTAAATGTGTGTCTGTTCTTGAAGATTTATATATATTCACTTGCTACTCACAATGATCCTTTTGTTTATGGTTTATTTGCCAATTTAATAAATAATGTACTCAGGAGGATCAGAAAATGTTATTAATATGAAAAATTACATGATTAGAAAATAACAGCAAAAATTCGAATTTTGATCTGCCTGTCTGCCAAGCTCAAATTCCTTGGGAGTTACACACTACTCCTAGGTCTTAGCTGGGATGTCCCTCTCACATCAAACATCAGAGGTCCTACCCTGTTATCATAGTCTCTCATCCTTCTAGTTTGTTCACACAAATACTCCCCATGTCTAAATGCTCTTTCTACACAGGCATCTCCAGCACACTCATGCCCCTTGCCAAATGACAGTCTCTATTGCTCCTGCTCCTTACTGTACTACACAATTTTTTTGGTTGTTTGTTTATTTATTTATTTATTTTCTATTTTAAAAGATGCTTAGATTACATAAATGTTACACAAAAATTACAGGGATTCCCATGTTCCCCACCTCCCAAACCTCCCATAACCTCCCACATAAACATTTTTCATTAGCGTGGCACATCACCTGCAATGGACATACACATCCTGGGGCTTTGCCACTAAGCATGGACCATAGTTCACATTATAGACCACACTCTCTCCCATACACTTCTGCCTGTTATTTGTTGATGTAAAATGGCCTATATCTGTCGTTGTAATGTCACTCAGGATAATTCCCAAGTCCCCAAAAAACCCCTGTATTACAACTGCTTTTTCCTCTCCCTGCTCCAAAACCGTTCAGTGGCCCTTGGCTCCACATCAATGTTGTAATGTCTTCCATTGCTTGAATCACATTATGTCTACAACAGAATACCATTAAGTCCACACTAGTCCATAGCTCTTCCCCCAATCCTGAGGAGTCTGGGATAGTGATGTCCACTCCACCTCCAAGTGAGAGGGGGGCTTATATCCCATGGATAAGATGGATGGGATTATCCTGCCTGCAGCTGCAGACTCTCTCCATTCCCTGGGATGGCCATTGTCCATCATCAGCTCCTCGCCAAGTGACTTGGGTGAATCCATTGAATGTAGAGTAGGAGTTGCAGCTCCACCGATGTTCCAGGCACAGCTGGCACATGGGCAGGACTGAGGCTCCAGTCTCTGGAAATGCACCTACAAACTCCAGCACTAAGTATAGGTTTGAATAGAAGGGACTGATGGACCATGTGCAGGGAGAACTTGTTTGAGTCCAACTCTGTCACTCTCAGGAGCACAGATTCCAAAGTAGAGCCCACTGATAAGGCATCAATCTCTGGAGCTATCCCCCCTTATATAGGACCTGGGTATCTCCAGAGCCCTCAGGAGCTCCTCTGTGTGGGGTGATATCCACTTTGGTATTCTATGAGATTCTACTGAGGTGTGCGTAAGCATTACCTATGGGATGACCTCCTGACTCTCTTTGAAGTCTCTTAGCCACATGAACTCATTTGTGTTTACCCTTTCCCCCTTTTATTCAAGGTCTTTTTCCAGTCATATTGCCAGTTTTCACTTGTAATTAATCCCTCACTGCCAGGGAGGCTCATCCCCAGGAGTCATGTCCCATGGTGGGGTGAAGGTAATGTATTCATATGCTGAATTTGGCTTAGAAAGATGCCACATTTGAGCAACAAGGATGCTCTCAGGTGGCAATCCTTAGGCACCCCATAACAGATGGCTAAGTTTCAATAACAAGAGCAAAGACTCATAAGGCTAGTCATCAATAACAAGAACCCATTGGTGGACCATCCTTCTTTGCCAGACAGTGCCCCTGCACTCGGGGGACTGTTTCTGTTCCCTTGGAGAAGGTGGCAGAGCTCTCCAGGCTGGGAATTCAGTATTCTCTCATTTATTGAGTGATTCTCCATCCACTGTGACCATGCCCCACTCCTTGATCATTTGAACAATTTTATATGTCTTTCATGTATATTCAGGTGAACTTCCTCCCATGAAACCTCCATCCCAGACAACCCCAACCAATGATCTTCTCTTGCCCCCTCTGTAACCCTTCTGTGATCCAAACCTTCCTTGAAGATGAAGCCCATATAATAGCCAAATACAATTATTAGGAAAATGAAATAATAATGATAAGTTTAAATATAAGAGATAAAATACATGGAAACTAAAAAAAAAAAAAACAAACAAACAAACAAAAAAACAAAACACTAAAAATAAAATAAAATTAAAGATTGGGATATTCAAAAAATGAGAAAAAACAAAAATATTTTTAAAATTTTTAAACATTTTTCCTTTTGTCACTGCATTATCAGGTGTCCAGTCTGTACTGTGGCACCTGCCCTCTCTCACTCCCCAGTGTCTCCCAATTCACTGCTCAATTTAATCCACAACTACTGATGTCAACATATACTTATCAAGTCCACCATTTTCTTCTTGTGTTCCTATGATGATTTACCACATCCAAAGATGAAAACCCCAATAGTCCCTGACTCCAAGTTATTTGCAATTTTCATGAAACAGCACTTGACTCAGATATTGGTATCATTTAAACACAGAGTCATAACAAGAGTGGTTTTCAAATATATCTGGCAACACAACTGTCTTGCTAGTTAAATCATGCTTTCATACTTCATAAGCATTTACAGTTTTCTCCATGCTTTCTGATGATCATGCATTCTCACATTAACCCTCACTTTTTATGAAGGAGATACTGGGATTGAACCCACATCCTTGTACATGTAAAGTAAGCACTCAAACCACTGAGCTACATCTGCTCCCCTCCCTCATTTTTAATAATGCAAGTACCTCCTACTAAGCAGATAGATTGTGTAATTTGCCAAATTATGCTGTAATTCCTTAATATGTTCAAATATTCCTAAATTCATACAGATTGGCTACTCCTTCTCCTCTAATCTGATTCTGCTCCATAAATGACAATTTTGATAGCACATATGTTTACAACATAGTTTACTGGATATAAGAATACCTAGGAAATACTGTGGATTTGGTTCCAGACTATCACAATAAAGCAAATATTGCAATAAAGTAACATGAATTTTTTTTGGTTTGCCATTACATATAAAAGTTATATTGTACTATACTGTATGTAGTCTATTAAATGTGTAATTGCATTATGTCTTTAAAAATCTATACACCTTAATTAAAATGTGACACCAAAACATTAAGTGAGCACATACTATTGGAAAATGGTGTGAATAGAGTTGCTTGAGGAGGACTTGCTATGAAACTTCAATTGATTAAAAATGAAGTACCTTCAAACCTCAATAAAGTGAAGCACAATGAAAAGAGGTATGCCTGTATTTTAAGCCCACTCTTGACACCTACTGCTCAGAAAAAGATTCCTTTCAAAATATTATTGCTCATTGACAACACTCCTGCTCACCCAAGAGTTCTGATGGAGATGTACAATAAGATGAATGTTCTTTTCATGCCTGCTAACACAACATCCATTCTGAAGCCTAAAGATCAAGGAAGAAGTTCAGTATTCAAGTCTTATTATATATGAAATAATTTCATCAGGCTATAATTGACATAAATAGTGATTCCTCTGGTGAATCTGGGCAAAGTTAATAAAAGACCTTTTGGAAAGGTTTCAACATTCTAGATGCCATTAAGAATATTTGTGATTCATGGGAGAAAGTTAAAATATCAGCATTAACAGAGGTTTGCAAAAAGCTGAGTCCAACCCTCATGGATGACTTTGAGGGGTGCAAGACTTCAGTGGAGGACTGAAGATATGGTGGAAATAGCAAGAGAACTAGAGTTAGAAGTGGAGTTTTAATATGTAACTGAATTGCTGCAATCTCATGAT
>JAKSZT010051490.1:196196-237830 GCA_026826555.1 Tolypeutes matacus
ATCTCATTTAATTTAATGGCCATCACTTAATTGATGTTGTTATTGAACTTTGGCATTATTATAATTTCTAGAGTCATAATATACAAAGACCCATTTCATTGGATCTTGTATAATTAGATACTGTAAATATTGTGTTTGTTCCTGATAGTATTGGTGTTTAAATGTAAATGCATTTTTTGAAAAAATAAAAAAAACAAAAGAAAGCAAAAAATTAAAAAGTAGTGCCATTTCCCACTCCTCAAAAGAATGCAAAATGGCCTAAAGATTACTTGTGAAAATATGCAATATGACTGCTGCAAATACATTACACTCTATAAATGATCCTGTAGCACACATAATTTACAAATATACAGTTTCACTAGGAGGTAATGTCAGTATCTGAATTTGAATCCTTGTGTGAATATGAGGTCTAGACACTGCCCAAGAGTTGCCCCAAAAGAGCATGTCAATAAATCTTGACTGCTTTGCTCTTACTTGCTTCACAATCTGGAATATTATACACTGAAGAACATTGAAAACTGACATTATGGTAAATCATGGCCACCTTGAAGGCACTTTATCCACAGCAGGCCTAATTAAAGCAAGAAAAGATGGTCAGTGATCTGCTCAAATATGAGAAGGAATTAAAATGACTATTATGGTTGCTAATAAGGGATGGGCTAATTATTCTATATGTACTAGATCTCCTTTCATGTGAGAAGATGATGTGACCTTCAAGCAGAGACCTGAAAAATAAGAAGGCAGCCATGCAAAGTGCTAAGGAAAGAGTATTTCTAGCAGTAGTCACAGGAAGGGCACATGCCCAGAACAGGGAAAGCAGTTCACCAGTTCAAGGAACAGAAGAGATAGTGGGGAAGAGTAGTTTAGGATGTTATTGGAGAGTTAGGAAAAGGCAGATCATATGGGACCTTGGTAGGACATGATAAGCTTGGATTCTATTCACAGAATCTCTATATGGAAAGAGGGCTGGGGGGTAGTATTGTGATGGGATGGGAGCAGGGCAAAAGCAGCAGGATGGGTCTGGCTGGGAAGGGTAGTTGTGGTTGAATCAGCATGAGATGAGGCTGGAAACCAAGATTCAGGCTACATTCTGAAGGTGATCATTATCTTCTATGTTTATGCCCTGTAGACAACACAGCATTGCTGATTATAGAACTGAGAATAATTTAATGAATTAAATAATTGGAGGTACACTTATGAATGTCTAGCCTACTGTAGTAGGGAATACACAAACAAGTAAGAAGTAGACTCTACCCAATTTACTGAATCAGTCCTAAAAATTGTGTCTTAGGAAAGTTTTCAAAAGGATGGACAATAGACTAGAGTAAGAACACATTGCTAGACCTATTGCTGTGGACCTTGGCTATGTCCCTTCTGATTCTGCCTCATCAACCTTTTCGATCCCCTTAGTTCCATCCTCTCCCTCTCTCTGGCTTCCACTTGGCACATAAGCATGTGCTACCCTCTCTTTAAGTCTCTTCCAACACTAAGATAGCTTCTCTGAAGGTCCCCACCTCTTACATTGCCCTCCTTTCGATCTTCTTTCAGAGCTAAACTTCTTAGAACAATCATATGCATTCTCTCTCCACATTGGTCTCTATTTCAACCCACTGTGGTCTTGAACTTGCCAAAACCAAGCCATCCACTCCACTGAAACTATTCTCCTAAGGGCATTCTGAATTACATCCAATTTCTCATATGCAATGGCCACTTTCCTTTTTTTATTATTCTTGATCTTTCCTTCCTGATTTTGCAACTATTTTTATAGATTAGATTATATTCTCTCTCTTCCACCATCTTGGTTTCTCCATATTTTCATGGTGAGTTTCCCTCATAATTCTTTCTTTCTCACCTCACAGTGACCTCTTCTGTTAATGCCTTATATGTTGATATTCCCCAAGGTTCAATCTTCTGTCCACTTTCTTTCTCATTCAGCATAATCTATTTGAGTGACTACATCCAAACCTATGGCTTCAAATCAATCAATATGCCAGTGGCTCTACTCTTCATTTCTAGCCCATATCTGAGCCCAAAATATGAATTTCTGACTGGACTCTCATAGTTACCACAAACCAAAGCTGTTACCCCACAGTTTGGCCATGTTTTTTCTTTTCAGGATGATTGTCACCACCACCTGTCAAATTGTCTAGGCCAAAAACTGGAAGGTTCCCTTGATATTTTCCACTCTATTATTCTTTGATACATTTAGTCACAAAGATGTATAAATACTACTTTCACAATATGTTTCCTCAATTTCACCTTGCCTCCCCATTTCTCTTGTAATAGACTTAGCCAGGAGTTCTCACTTATAGCCTGAATCATTGCCACAAACTTTGAAGTAGTTTCTATGCTTCTGGCCTGGATTCCCTTAAATTTATATTCTATACTGCTACTAGGACATTTATAAAATTCAAAATGTTCCTTATATAAAATCTTTCAGTGATTTTTGTAGCTTGAATAATGAAATTCAAATTCCTCAGCAGTTTAGAATCAAAATCTCATAGGCTGGCCATGTTCCACTTCTTCAGCTTATCTGCCAACTATCTTACACTAGATGGCAGCATATTTGAAACAGGGTTCTAAGGAGAACTTCCTTAAGATATTGATAAAATACTGGACAAATAAGTTTGCAAAAGTGTCAAAATGGATTTAAACACAGTAGTGTGCATTAAGAATATCCAAGAAAGGAATAGAGAAGATAAAGATTGAGTACTGTACTCTTGTTTTTCACTGAATACCTATTAACACCTCAAGGAATTCAGTTTTGGAAATAATATTAAAAACATTTGAAGAAAACTTACAGTTCCAAAAATTTGCTATGCTTTCTTGCTTCTATACCTCTGGCTCAGTACCATCCACTCATTCAGTCATTCATTTGCTAATCCATTCCAAAATACTCATTGTGTATCAAGTAGTATAGCTGCACATTCAGAGGTTGAACATGGTCTGTATGAGCCAAATGAAGAAACCTATGATTAAACAGTCAGGGTAAATGCTGTGAACTTGGCAGAGTATTAGAAGAAAACTGAGTTGAGGGAGATCAAGAGAGAGTATCTGTGATGCTTAGGCTATTGTATCAACTTGGCCAGGTAATGGTTCCTAGTTCCTTGGTCAAGCAAGCACTGGGCTAACTGTAATACAAGGATATTTCATGAAATTTAATCATCAGTGAGTTGACTGCATAGATGGCTGATTACACCTACAAACAATCAAGGAGGTTGTCATTAGCAATGAGTGACATCTTATCCAATCACTTGAAGGCCTTAAAAGGGGAAGTGATTTCAGCATTCAGAGAGATGATTCAACTTTTGACAGCCAATGTTTCCTGGGAACTCACCAATGACCTTCATCAGAGCCCCTCGTTTGCAGCCTGCCCTGTGGGATTTGGACTTGTGCATCCCCACGGTTGCATGAGAGAATTATATAAAATCTCATACTATTTACAGATATCCTCTGCTGATTCTGTTTCCCTAGAGAACACTGACTAATACAGCTTAGTACCAGGAATGGTTCTGAGAAACAGAATCTTAAAAATGGGATTTCTGAAGTGGTTCTGGCATTTTTGCAATTGGCTCTCACTTTGATTGGATTCAAGGGCCCTAATGACTCCCTTTCCAATAATCAAGAGGCCACTGACCGTCTATGGTGTGAGTTGGCAATGGAGATATGCAAAATAGCACCACAGGGTTTGACTATTTCCATGCTTATATGAAGCAAGGATCTGGGTGAAAGTGTTTTCAACACCTTAGCAGATTTTGTGGAGTCAAAAGGTACAATGATGTTGGCTGGCTGTTCCTAAATATTTTGGATACAGTTATAAAATAAAGGAATGAGCTAAAGGCTTCAAATTTGCAACTTAAATGCTGCATGAGTGATGTGAAAGTTTCTATGTGTGCTCTTAAAGAAAATCTTGTTTCATGCAGCAATAGATTTGAGATCTCTGAAAACAAGACTCAGAGTTTCCTTGTATGAGTAGCAGAGTTACAATGGAGACTAAAATCTCAACATTGGAGGGTGGTTGTTGTTAAAGTGAGGGCATTGATTGGAAAGGAGTGGAAGTTTGAAAATTGGGATGGGGACATATGGGTTGATGATATTGGTGGGGACAGTGAAACCCTAAATTCTGCTGAGACTTTGATAGATAAACCTGTAATGGTTTCCCTTATGGAGACCATACAATGTCAAGCTTGTATCATCAAGCCTCCATCTTGCCCCAGGGAATCCAGACCTTCTCTCAGCCCTGAGGTGGGTACAAGCTGAACTCCAGCCTGTCCTGCCCAACCTTCATCTTGTCATGAGGAGTCTGCCATCCAACCCCAGCCTGAAGACATTAAACTTGTCTCACCAGAAAAAAATGCAAAGTAATGCCCTGAGGTCAGTAGCTTGCAAGACATTTTTAATCCTTCTCTATATCCACTTCCCTTTGAGACTTATTACTAGACTAAAATCACAAACCCCCAAAAGTGAAGTACAACGTGTGATTTATGAGGAAGTACATTTACTGTAAAAGAACTGCATGAGTTTTCCAATTTATATAGACAGTAATTAGGGAAATATATGTGAGAATGTATATTAAGGGTAAGGGATAATGGTGGAAGGAATATAAAGTTGAGTTGGGCTGAATTTAATGATATGGGTCCACTAAACAGATATTCTGAATTCGAAGTTGTAGCTTGAGCGGTTTGAAAGGGCTCTAACAGTTTGTTTGGGTGGCTGGTTGAAACATGGACCAAAAGATGGCCTAGAATATCTGAGGTAGAGATGCCTGATTTATCCTGGTATACTGTAGAATTGAATTCAAAGGCTTAGAGAGATTAGAATTCTAGAATGGATTTATCATTTTATTTATTTATTTTTTTATTATGGGTAAAAATCAAAATTCTCACAATACATACAAACATTTGCAAAATGATATATAAATATATATGCATATATGTGTATTTGCTTACAAAAATGTTATATATATATACACACATATATTTTAAGAGGTGCTTAGATTACCCAAAATATTACATGGAACCCACTGGGATTCCCATGTTGCCCACATCCCACACCTCCCACCACATCCCACACAAACATCTCCCACAAGTGTGGCCCACCACCCTCAATGAACTTAAACATCCTGGAGCCTTGCCACAAACCATAGACCACAGTTCACACTGCAGACCACACTCTCTCCCACTCAGTTTTGAGTGGTGTGTGCTGATTTAAAACCTGCCTTCCCTCCCCAGGAATGCTCAGAAGACACACCTTTAATCAGGACTTGAATAAATTTGTAAGACTAACTCCACCTTCCCTGAAGAGCTGTGTGGTTGGTCTTCTCTGTAGTCTAGATATTAATGTTGGAACTGCTCTCTTGGAACTAGAATCCTTAAATATTATGGGGATGATCAGATCTTGGGCTGGTTGAAGCCAAGAATCAGTAGTTAATCACTAAAGACAAGGTGGACATGGCTACCACAATGAAAGGTAGGCTCAAGCAGAAATCAAGAGACTGAGTCCCATAGAGCTATGGTCTTGATTAATAGATCATGGGGTACCTAGAAGTAAAATACATGGGCAGTATTTTATAATCAGAAGAGTCTAGGAGGAGTGAACAAAACCCCAACTTGAGCTACAGACTTAGATAATCACAGCCCTTTAATAAATTCCCAGACTTAAGGCAGTTTATAGACCCAGAGTCCCTAGAATGAGAAGGCCAGGTCCTCTTGGGGAAGGATCCTGTTACACTGCCAAAAATTTATACTATTAATATTCCTCCCAGCTTTCCCCAAAGAGACCTATGCCCTATTACCAGAGTAACAGTGCATTGGGAAAAGGAAATGATAGGATATTTTGCAGATTATTAGTCACTGGATCAGAAATGACATTAATTCCAGGAGAAACAAAACATCACTGTGGTCCACCAGAGTACAGGCTTATGGATGTAAGAAGATTGATGGAGTTTTAGCTCAGGTCCATCTCACAGTGGGTTCAGTGGGCCCCTGGACCCATTTGGTGGTTATTTCCCTAATTCCAGAGTGTATAATTTGAATAGACATACATAGTAACTTGCAGAATCCCCACATTGGATCCTTCACTTGTGGAGTGATCCTTGACTTATGGTAGGAAAGGCCAAGTGGGAGCCACCAGAACTTCCCCTACCTAGCAAAATAGTAAGTCAAAAGCAATGCTGGATTCCTGGAAGGATTGCAGAGATCAGTGCCACCATGAAGGATTTGAAGGATTCAAGGATGGTGATTGCCACCACATTCCTATTCAACTCTCCTGTTTGGCCTGTGCAGAAAACAGATGGATCTTGGAGGATGACAGTAGATTATCATAAACTTAACCAGGTGGTGACTCCAACTGCAACTACTGCTCCAGATTTGGTATCACAGCTTGAACAACAGCACATCCCCTTGTACCTGGTATGGAGCTATTGATCTGGCAAATGCATTTATCTCAATTGCTATTAGTAATGACCACTAGAAAGAGTTTGCTTTCAGCTGGTAATGCCAGGAATATACACCTCAGTGTCCTGCCTCATGGGTATATCAACTCTCCAGGCTTATGACATAATATTGTCTGAAGGGGTCTTGGTCATCTCTGCCTCCCACAAGACATCACACTGGTCCACTATATTCATATCAAGTTGATTGGATCTAGTGATCAAGAAGTAGCACTGACTCTAGGCATATTGGTAAGGCATTTGCATGAGAGGGGTTGGGAGACAAATCCAACAAAAATACAGGGGCCATCCACTTTGGTGAAATTTCTATATGTCCAGTGGTGTGGGGCATGTCAAGATATCCCTTCTAAAGAGAAGGATATGCTGTTGCATCTGTCCCCTCCTATGACCAAAAAAGAGGCACAACACTTAGTTGATCTATTCAGATTTGGGGGACAATACCTTTTTCATTTGGGTGTATTACTCAGGTCCATTCACTGAGTGACCAGAAGGGCTGCTAGGTTTGAGTGGGGATTGGAACAAGAGTAGGCACTGTGACAGGTCCAGGCTGCTATGCAAGCTGAACTGCCACTTGAGTCATATGATCCAGCAGATCCAAATGTGTTGGAAGTGTCAGTGGCAAATAGAGATGCCATCTGGAGCCTTTGGCAGGCCCTGATAAGAGAATCACTTTGAAGACCCTTGGGATTTTGGAGCAAAGCTCTGCCATCCTCTGCAGATAAATACTCTCCTTTTGAGAAACAGCTTTTGACCTACTACTGCGCTTTAGTAGAGACTGAATGTTTAACCATGGGCCATCAAGTTACTGTGAGACCTGAGTTGCCTCTCATGAGCTACATTGTCTGACCCAGCAAACCATAAAGTTGGGTGTGCACAGCAGCACTTCATTATAAAGTGGAAGTTGTACATATGAGATAGGGCTCAGCCAGGTCCTGAAGGCACAAGTAAGGTACATGAGGAAGTGTGCTAAATGCCCATGGTCATCACTTCCTCCACATTAACTTCCCTTTCCCAGCACACAAATGACTAAGGAAGAGAAAACTCAGGGTGGGCTTACAGATGGTTCTGCATGATATGCAGGTACAACCTGAAAGTGGACAGCTGCAGCACTGCAGCCCCTTTCTGAGATGTCCCTGAAGGACAATGGTAAGGGCAAATCTTACCAGTGGGCAGAACTTCAATCATTGCATTTGGTGTTCATTTTGCTTGGAAGAAGAAATGACCAGTGGTGCATTTGTACAACGATTCATGGGCTTTTGCCAATGGTTTGGTTGGATGGTCAGAGACTTGGAAGGAACTTGATTGGAAAATTGGTGATAAAGAGGTCTGGGGAAGAGGTATGTGGAGAGACCTTTTTGAATTGGCAAAAATCATGAAAATATTTGTGTCCTACATGATTGCTCACCAGAGGGTGACTTCAACAGAGGAAGATTTTAATAATGAAGTGTATAAGATGACCTGCTTTGTGGCTAGCACTCAGCCTCTTTCCCCAGCCACTCCAGTCATTGCACAATGGGGTCATGAACAAAGTAGCCATGGTGGTAGGGGTGGAGGTTATGCATGAGCTCAGCAACATTGACTTCCCTTCACCAAGGCTGACTTGGCTACAACCAATGCTGAGTGCCCAATCGGCCAACAGCAGAAACCCACACTCAGCCCCTGATATGGCTCCATTCCTTGAAGTGATACCTGCTACCTGGTGATACCGTGCTACCTGGTGGCCGATTGATTACATTGGACCACTTCCATCATGGCAGTAATTTGTTCTAATTGAAATAGACACATACTCCAGATATAGATTTGCCTTCCCTTCATGCAATGCTTCTTCTAAAAATACCATCTGTGGACTTATTGAATGTCATATCTACAGCCATGGCATTCCACACAGCATTGCTTCTGATCAAAGAACCCACTTCACAGCAAATGATGTGCAGGAATGGACACATGCTCATGGAATTCACTGATCTTACCATGTTCCCCATAATCTTGAAGCAGCTGGATTGGGAAAATGGTGGAATGGCCTTTTGAAGGCTCAAATATGGTGCCAACTAGGTGGCAATACCTTGCAGGGACGATGTTCTCCAGGAGGGTGTGTGTGCTCTAAATCAGCTTCCATGGTATGATGGTGTTTCTCACATAGCCAGGATTCATGGGTCTAGGACTCAAGGGGTGGAAATGAGAGTGGCACTACTCACTATTACCCTTAGTGATCCCTTGGGAAGTTTTTTGCTTCCTATCCCTTCCACCTTAAGCTCTGCTGGTCTACAGGTCTTAGTTCCAAAAAGGGGAGTGCTTCCACCAGGGAACACAACAATGACTCAATTCAACAGGAAGTTAAGACTGCTACTTGGCCACTTTGGGCTCCTCATGTCTCTGAATAAAAAGACAAAGATGGGAATTAATGTACTGGCTGGGGTGATTGATCCTGACTATTAAGGGGAAATAAGACTACACCTACATATTGGAGGTAAAGAAGAGTTTGCCTGGAATACAGATCCTCTTGGACATCTCTTAGTACTACCATGCCCTGTGATTAAAGTCGATGGAAAATTGCAATAGTCCAATCCAAGCAGGACTAACAATGGTCTAGAATCTTCAGGAATGAAAATTTGGGTCACTCCAGCAGGCAAAGAACCACTGTCAGCTGAGGTACTTGCTGATGTTAGAGGGAACATGGAATGCTTTGTAGAAGAAGGTAGTGATAAATACAAACTTTGACTATGTGTCCAAATACAGAAATGAAGAAAGTAGTGGTCATGAATATGTCTTCCGTGTTTTGTTATGACTATGATTGTATATGTACATAAAATGAATAAATTTGTTTTCTTCCCATTTCCCCTTATCATATGACATAAGTTGTATTAGTTTCATGTCATAATATTTAAGGACGTCAAGTTTAAGAGTGAATATTATCAAAGGACTTGCACCGAATTCTCCCTCACACTCTTCCTGTCTGGTCAAGGGGATGTCTGGAGCTGTGCTATTCTGAGTTCCACTGTCTCACGTGGTCACTAGTTTACAGAATCAGTCATATTGTTACTGTTTATCCTAAAAGAGTAGCTGGGCCCTGAGCCCTTAGAGCTTACAGCTCTTAGGCTGTCAGTGTTCTTTATCCAATGCCTTATGCTTAGGTTATATCCAGGGAATTGAAACCTTTCCCTGGAGAAGGTTAAAAAATGGGGCATACTATGGGTATGGAGAGAGTGGATGCCATGAAGTCTAATGATCTACAGGCAGGGACACAAACCTCACCAATTAAAACACTGGAAAACTTCCAATTGGGGTGCTGGCTGACCCTGTCCTGAGCTTACACAGCACCAATCCTGCACTTCCCCATGATAGAGAGATAAAGTGTAAACACCTGACATAGTGATGAGCCTCCAGGATGCCACAGCAACCCCCAGCCCGCACATCTTGAACATCACTCACTGGGTACACCTAAAAGGCAACAACCAGATCAATTACAGGGTGATGTTGTTATCCCCCCTCCTTCCTGATAGTTCCAAGTATCAACCAGACACAGAGCAGGTCTCAGATCTGCTACGGAGGCCTCCCCAGGGCAGTTGAGGGGCTGACCACAGACCCTGGCTCCAAAAGCTCTGGTCCTTCTTACTGTGGCACAGCCATTCAGGCACATGATTTGCTGAATGCATCACAGTTATGGCTGTGCTTTTCCCTCAAAGACAGAGGTTTTAATACCAGAGCTAGTTCAAGGTATGGAAGAAGCCACTGGTATCCACAGGGCTGGGAGACTTCTGAGAGTAGAGACAGCATGTGGAAACATTTAATATGCCTAATGTATGCCAGTATGGCAGAGGATGGATATATTATTGCATCTTCAGTGTACCATTGGCCAAAAGTACAGTGAGAATCATCAAGAAGAGACCCATATTTGCAGTGAGGGTCCGTCTCACTCATCTTTGGCAGAAGACCTCTATTTACACCAGAGAGTCATTGACCAAACCAGAAAGCCGAGGCAGCCAAGGCAGCCACACACTGGCCTGGAGGTCCACCTGCTCCTGGAGGGGAGAGGCTCTGCACCCTGCTTAAGCTCTGCTAGTTGGGGCTGTTGGACCCTGGCTGGACTTGATTCTTCATGGGAATGGGTGCCATTGATTCCTGATAGAAAGCACATGTCCAGACAGAGCCTTTCCCCCTGTGTATGTGATACCTGTTTCTGAAAACTGACCATTTATATACCATATTTTAGCATCTCTGGATTCTGATTTTTACCTCTGATGGTTGTTACTGTTGCTGCTGCTGTTGTTGATATATTTTTTACTTAGTTCATTTATTTATTTGTTTGGAAACTTGATTGGGCTAAATCTATGTATTCTCTCATTCCTGTACTATATATCTGTGGATGTTTCTGCTTGATGTGTGTGTGTTTATTTATACACACATATATACATAAATAAACACACATATGCAATATATTTTATACAGAATATATTATATAATCCTTGCTGTATTGCTATTGGCTGTGCCTCTGTCTGTAGAGGTAAATTGTCAGCTAAATATTAGACAGAGATTGCACTAAACGTCCAGTCATTAAGGTTTTAGTCTTCTGGTCATAGGCCTGAGTTGCTTGCAAAAAAAGTGCCCAAATCAACTTTTTAGGAACTCTGGAATTTTTAAAAATTTCTTTTAGAGAATATTGCAGCATTTTGTCTTTCTGGCCTAAGATTCTCCATTCCCTACATTGGAGGATGTTTGGGGGTAAGTGACTCATGTTTCTGCTGTGGCTTGCTAGGGTCAGAGGGGGAAATATGGACATAGTTTTCAAAATATTGTGTCTGTGCATTATGACCTGCCTGGTGGTACCCTGTGTGACTCGTTCTGGGGCTCACCTTTGTTTCACCCCCTCCAGATGGTAGTTGTTAGAAATAGTTGAAGGCATATACTAGCCATAGCCACCTGGGTTAAAGGTTATGGTGCAACTATTCTGTTTGATGCCATGAGGCATACTTGACCTTAGGCATTTGTCAAAACCCATAGAACTATACAACACAAAGAGTAAACTCTAGTTTAAAGTAGACTTTAGTAGATAAAAATGCATCAATATTGGATCATCAACTGTAAAAATTGTACCACTGTCTTGAAATATGTTAAGAAAAAGAATACTGTGTGCAGAAGCTGTAGAGAGGGGATGTTGGAGCTAAATGTACTTTCTGCACATGAACCTAAAAGTGCTCTGAAAAATAAAGTCTGTTGTCAAAAACAGGTTAGAAGAGGCTAGGGAGGGTACAGGGAATGAGGATTTATGGCTTACTAGGTACAGAGTTTCTCTATAGGGTGATGGAAAAGTTTGGTAGTGGATGGTAATGACAATATTGTGACTATAATTTACAACACTGAATTGTATATTTGCAAGTGGTTAAAATGGAAAATTTTAGGTTGTATGTATGATACCAGAATAAAAAGTAGAATGGCATCTGAGTTGGTTAAAAGAGCATGTATGGAGTCACTAATTGTGAAGTTACCAATTTACAGTCATGGGGTTACCCTGGATAAAGGTAGCAGAATAGCAGGGGTTTAAGTATATTGCAGCATTTTAGGTGAAGATTAGGAAGTGAAAGTGGAAGGAGCACATAAGAATTCAGTTTTCTGTAGGAAAAATGTTGGCTCTGTTCAGAGTTAATCTTGCTGAGGCTTTAACAAATTTGGCAGCTTCTATTGGAGCATTTACACAATTTGGGTAAGACAGGCAACTGCATCAAGTTGTAAGCTATAATAGACAATAGGTTTGGAATTTCCTCTGTGTACTTGAGTTACCATTCCTAAGACTAGGTTATGTAACCAGTGGCTCCAGTTATCTCCTGTTTTTAAGGAGGACAGATTCTAATTAAACCTGTGTGAATAATTATATTGCCATAAAAATATAATTTCAATAAGAATTTCCAAATTTTGAAGGGATCAAGCAAGGAGATAAAGATGAATGTTTCATGATTAATAAACATCCTAAGGGAAAAGAGTAAGGGATTCCTTGCATCTATAAAAATGAACAGTAAAATATTAGCAATAATCCAAACATAGCTAAAATAATCCCTTACCAGTTCATTTAGTCCCAGGTAATTAATGCTTGTTTCACTTGATCTTATGTTAGCAATCTCATAAACCCATCAGCTTCTTCACTAGAATTATGGAAATATTGACTCAGTCCAGTGGTATGCTTTCAAAGTTATTTAAACAATGTCATTGCAAGTTGGTGCCTTAGGGAACTCAGCATATTCTTTTCCCTAGGTCTCTGAGATAATACTTTTTATTGAAGATGAAGCACACTAGTCTGTAACTGATTGCAAGTGTTTACAGAGAAGTATAAGAATAAAAACTCTCTGTAGATGATAAAAACATTGAAATAGCCATGGTTAATTTATTACTGTTTTACAAAATGAATGGTCTGATGAGAGCTCATTAAACATTATTTGAAGAATAACTGAATTTATGTACAAAATACTATTGTTATGCTTAATGTATGTAGAAGTTTTAATTAGCTTGAATGTAAATGTGTGGAAATATTGTTGATGGTAACACATTATACTTAGTGTACACTAACTAACACAGCTAGTTTAGAAATGGGATTATGTCTGGAAAGGGTAATCTGGGGGTGTAAATGTCAGTTGAAAGAAAGCTAGAGAATAGTCTAGGGACTGAATAACATGGTGAACCCAGAGGTGGATGAGAATTGTGGTTAAAAGTACAAATGCAAGAATGTTCTATGAACTAGAACAAATGCACATCACTATTGCAAAGAGGTAAGAATGTAGAGATGCATGGAAAATTAAAATTAATGTAACCTGTGGACTACAGATAGCAATATTGTTATATTCTTGCATTAATGTTATAGAAGAACTGTGTTAATAATAGGTGGTATGGAAAAAATATACCAAATGTACCCTATAGACCATAATTAGTGGTAAAATATGATGTCATCTCATAATCTGTAATAAATGTTCCACAACAATGTAATATGTTGGTAAAGGGGAGTTGTAGGGAATTTTGCACAGTTGCATGATTGTTTTGTAAACTTACAATTTCTGTAATAAAAATATACATTAAACTAAAAAGGATTATGTCAGAGACATAAGTATTTGGACATCTCACAGTGAGTATACTGAAAAATCTCTAAGAACTTATTATTTCTAAAATGTTTATATTCATAACATTCAATCCTATAAATTTAACCAATAAAATATTAGAAAATCCTTTTTAGTTTGATATAACCAAATATAATTTTAGCACTTCTACTTTTTTCTTCACTTGCTTTTTTATTTGAAATATTCTTCAAGTAATTACTGCTTCTCACAAGTCTTTGAAAAAATTTCCTTATTCTTCTTTATTTTTAAGACGCTTTAGATTACATGTTACATAAAAAACAAAGGTGTTTTCCATATACCACCTACCCCTCCCACACTTTTCACTATTAACATCTTTCATTAGTGTGGTATATTTGCTACAGTTTATGAACATATATTAAACCATTCTGCTAACCATGACCTATAGTTTACATGATGGTTTACACTTTGTACCACACAATTTTGTAGGTTTTGACAAAATTTATAATGGCCTGTATCCATCACTGAAATGTCATGCATAACAATTCCAATGTCTCAAAAAGGCCCCATGTTATACTTATTTTTCCCTCTACCTTCCCTGAAAAATCAACAAGAAAGCCTCCAGAGCTGATAAATGAGTTCAGCAAAGTGGCAGGACACAAGATCAACACACAAAAACTAGTAGCATCTCTGCACACCAATAATGAACAATCTTAGGAGGAAATCAAGAAAAAACTCCATTTGCAATAGCAACCAAAGGAACCAAACATCCAAGAACAAACCCAACCAAAGATGTGAAGGACCTGTACACAGAAAACCATACAACACCATCAGGGAAATCAAAGAAGACCCAAATAAATGGAAGAACACTCCATGTTCATGGACCAGAAGACTGAACATCATTAAGATATCTGTCTCACCCAAACTGATCCACAAATCCAATGCAATCCAAACAAAAATTACAACAGCATCCTTTAATGAATTGGAAAAGCTAATTATGAATAGACATACTTTTAATCTAGAAATTTGTCAAAGAAGCAATATAATTGGCTTTCTAGAAAATAAGATTCTTTGTAAATATTCACATTGTTTACAAACACATTTTAGCATCTTCCTAGGAGTAAAATGACCGTTGGATCTTTAGAGAAGATAGCATGAAAAAATACTAGCCACAATATTTTTGTCACTTTTAGCAAGGATCAGTGATTATTGTAAATGCACAAGTTCACAAATGACAGAAATAGTGTTAAAGTAGACAACTGAGCTTCCAAAGGCTGATAGCTGTTTTTGGGCTATTGAGACTGAAACATTTTTTTATGTTTCTTTTTTAAAAAAATAATTTTATTGATACATATTAATAAAGCATACAATTAATCCAAAGTGTACAATAACTGGTATTTGGTATAATCACATAGTTGTGCATTCATCACCTCAATCATTATAAGAGCATTTTCATTATTTTAATAATAATAATTTTAAAAAACAGACAAACAAGAAAATTCCTCACCTCTCAATCTCTCTATGCTTCCCCCACTGTACATAGCTGCTGTTTCTGGCTATTCTATTCAAAGTATAATTAATGGCTTTTAGAATAATCACATTGCTGTACACTCATCATCTCAAAAATTTTAGAACAATTTGATTACTCCAAAATGAAAGAATCTACACTCCTTAGAATTTCTTCCTCAGACCTACATAAGCACTAATCTCATTTCATCTTTATAAATTGATTTATATTTACATTTTATATAAATGGAATAATATAACATGTAGTACTCTGTGTCTTGACTCCTTTACTTACCATAATTTTATTTTTGTTTGATATTAGCATTTGTAGTATTAACATATACTTGTTCAGCTTCAAAGAAAAATGGTCTCATATATGCTATTCTACCCATAATATATTTATACATTACATAATATATTTAGTTTATAATAGGGAAGTCATACTGTGTTTGTCCTTTTGTGTCTGGCTTGTTCACTCAACATGATGTCCTCCAGGTTCATCCATGTTGTCATATGTTTCATGACTTCATTTCTTCTTACTGCTGCATAATAGTCACTATGTGTATACTCCACAATTTGTTTATCCATTCATCAGTTGATGGAACACCTGAGTTGTTTCCAACTTTTGGCTGTCATGAATTAACACTATTGTGAACATCAGTGTACAGATGTCTATTTGTGTCACTGCTCTTCATTCTCCTGAGTATGTACCTAGCAATGGTATTGCCAAGTCCCATGGCAAGCCTATATTCAACTTCTTTAGGAACTGCCAAACAGTCCTCCACGGTGGCTGTACAATTCTACACTCCCACCAACAGTGAATAAGTTTTCCTATCTCTCCACATCCTCTCCAATATTTACAGTTTTCTGACATTTTAATAGCAGCCAGTCTAATAGGTGTGGAATGATATCTCATTGTAGTTTTGATTTGCATTTCCCTAATCACTAATGACATTGAGCATTTTTTCATGTGTTTCTTCATTATTTGTATTTCTTCTTTGGACAGTTGTCTTTTCAAGTTTTTGCCCATATTTTAATTGATACTTTGTCTTTTTATTGTTGAGTTGTATGATCTCTTTATACATTGTGGATTTAAACTCTTATCAGATATGTAATTGCCAAATATTTTCTCCCACTGAGTCAGCTACCTTTTCACTCTTTTGACAAGGTCCTTTGAGGTGCAAAAGTGTTGAATTTTGAGGAGGTCTCATTTATCTATTTTTTCTTTTGTTGCTCATGCTTTGGGCATAAGGTTTAAGGAATGACTGCCTACAACAACATCTTGATGATGATCCATTTTGAGTTAATTTTTGTATAAGGTATGAGATATTGGTCTTCTTTCTTTCTTTTGGATATGGCTATCCATTCCCTGCACCATTTGTTGAATAGACTGTTCTGGCCCTGCTGGGTGGACTTAAGAGCTTTGTCAAAAATCACTTGACTGTAAATGTGAAAGTCAATTTCAGAGCTCTTGAATAGGTTCCATTGGTCAATCTGTCTGTCCTTATGCCAGTACCATGCTGTTTTTTGTTTGTTTGTTTGTTTGTTTTTTTACCACTGTAGCTAAATAATATGCTTTAAAGTCAGGAAGTGAGAGCCCTCCAAATTTGTTCTTTTTAAAGATATTTATGGCTATTCACGGTCCTTTACCCTTCCAAATAAATTTGATTATTGGCTCTTTGATTTCTGCAAAAAAATGTCAGTTGGGAATTGTATTGGGATTGCATGAAATCTGTAAATCATTTTGGGTAGAATTGTCATCTTAATGATATTTAGCCTTCCAATCCATGAACACAGAATGTCCTTCCATTTATTTAGGACTTCTTTGGTTTCTTTTAGCAGTGTTTTATAGTTTTCTGAATACAGGTCCTTTACGCCCTTGGCTAAGTTTATTCCTAAATATTTTGTTTTAGTCACTATTATAAATGGATTTTTTTCTGATTTCCTCCTCAGATTTCACATCAGTAGTGTATAGAAATGCTATTAATTTTTGCATATTCATCTTGTAACCCACCACTTTGCAGAACTCGTCTATTAATTCTAGTAGCTTTCTTGTGGATTTTTCTAGATTTTCTAGGTATTGGTTCATGCAATCAGCAAATAGTAAAAGTTTTACTTCTTCCTTTCCTATTTGGGTGCCTTTTATTTCTTTGTCTAGGCTAATTGCTCTAGCTAGAACTTCTAGCACAATATTGAAAAATAATGGGACAGTGGGCATCCTTGTCTTGTTCCTGATCTCAGAGAGAAAGCTTTCAAACTTTCACTATTGAGTAAAATGATAGCTGTAGGTTTTTCATATATGCACTTTGCCATATTGAGAAAGCTTCCTTCTATTTCTATCTTTTGAAGTGCTTTTATCAAGAAAGGGTGCTGTATTTTGTCAAATGCCTTTTCTGCATCAATTGAGAGGATCATGTGATTTTTTCCTTCAATTTATCAGTGTGGTTTATTACACTAATGAATTTTCTTGTGTTGAACTACCCTTGCATATCTAGGATAAAACCCACTTGATCGTGGTGTATAATTCTTTCAATGTACTTTTGGATTATCTTTGCCAATATTTTGTTGAGGATTTTTGCATCTATATTCAACAGAGATTTTGTTCTGTGATTTTCTTTTTCCATAGTATCTTTATCTGGTTTTGATATTAGGGTGATGTTGGCTTCATAGATTGAGTTTAGTGTCATTCTTTCCTGTTCAATTATTTGGAATAACTTGAGTGAGATTGGTATTAGTTCATCTTTGAATGATTGGTAGAGTTCACCTGTGAAGCCATTTTGTCCCAGTCTTTTCATCTTTAGGACAATTTTGATAACTGTTTCAATATCGTCACTTGTGGATTGGTTTGTTGAGGTCTTCTATTTCTTCTAAAGTCAGTGTAGTTGATTTGTGTGTTTCTAGGAATTTGTCCATCTCATCTACATTGACTAGTTTTTTGGTCATAGATTTGTTCATAGTATTCTCTTATGACCTCTCTTATTTTTGAAGGGTCAATGATAATGTCCACCCTCTCATTTCTGATTTTATTTATTTGCGTCTCCTCTCTTTTTCTCTTTGCCAGTCTAGCTAAGGGTTTGTCAATTTTGTTGTTCTCAAAGAACAAACTTTTGGTGTGGTTGATTCTCTCTATTGATTTTTTGTTCACAATTTCATTTATTTCTGCTATGATCTTTACTATTTCTTTCCTTTGGCTTGGTTTGGGATTAGTTTCCTGTTCTTTTTTTAGTTCTGCCAGGTGTGCAGATATTCAGTTTTAGCTCTTTCTTCTTTTTTTGATGTAAACATTGAGGGCTATACATTTCCCTCTCAGCACTGCCTTTGTGGTGTCCCATAGCTTTTGATATGATGTGTTCTCCTTTTCATTCATCTCAAGATATTTGTTGAATTCTCTTGCAATGTCTTCTTTGACCCACTGATTATTTAAAAGTGTGTTGTTTAATATCCATATATTTATGTGTTTTCCCTTTTCCCATCCCTTATTGATTTCTAGCTTCATTCTATTATGATCAGAGAAAGGGTTTTGTATAATTTCAATCTTTAAAATTTATTGGGACTTGTCTTTTGACCCAAAATATGGTCTATCTTTGAGAAGGATCTATGAGCACTTGAAAAGAATGTACCTCCTGCTCTTTTGGGATGCAATACTCTATAGATGTCTGTGAGGTCTAGTTCATTTATCATATTATTCAAACTCTTTGTTTCTTTGTCCCCTGTCCAGATGTCTTATCCAATACTGACAGTTGGGTATTGAAGTCTTCAACTATTACTGTAGAGGCATCTATTTCTCCCTTCAGCATTGCCAGTGTGTGCCTCATGTATCCTATGGCACTGAGGTTAGGTGCATAAATATTTAGTATAGTTATTTCTTCTTTTTGAATTGCTCCTTTTATTAATATATAATGACCTTCATCCCTGATAAAAATTTTGCATTTGAAATCTATTTTTTCCAATATTAGTATCACTACTCCAACTCTTTTTCAGTTATTATTTGCATGGAATACCTTTTTTCCAACCTTTCACTTTTAACCTGGTTTTGTCCTTATGTCTGAGGTGAGTCTCTTGCTGACAACATATATATGGCTCATATTTAATTTTATCAATTCTATCAGTCTATGTCTTTCAATTGGGGAGTTCAGGCTATTAACATACAATGTTAATATTGTAAAGGCATTACTTACTTCATCCATTTTGACCTTTGGCTTTCTGTTGTCATATCATGCTATTTTCTATCTTTTTACCCTTTATTTTACCCTTTCTAATAATATTCATTGCTAAACTCATCTCCAAGTCTCTCACTCATTTTTTTCTTTTCATGCTGCAGCACTCCTTTTAGTATCTCTTGTAATTCTGGGCTTTTTGTTTGTGAAGACTGAACTCCCCTTCATTTTTGAAGGACAACTTTGCCAGATACAGAATTCTTGGTTGTCAGTGTTTCTTTTTCAATACCTTGAATACATCTTACCACTTTCTTCTCTCCACCATGGTTTCTGATGAGAGGTCAGCACTTAATCTTATCGAGTTTCTCTTGCTGCTTTCAGAATCCTGTCTTTATTTCTAATATTTGTCATTCTGAATAGTAAGTATCTTGTGATAGGTCTGTTCAGATTTATTCTATGTAGGGTGGGTTGTCCTTCTTGGATATTGATATTTATGCTTTTCATAAGGGTAGGGAAGTTTTCAGTCACTATTTTCTCAAATATTTTTTCTGCCACTTTTCTATTTTCTTCTTTCTGGGATACCAATAATGTGTATGTTTTTGTTTCCACCTTGTCATTTAATTCCCTTAGATCCTGTTCCATTTTTTCCATTTTCCTCTCTTTCTTTTCTCCTGTCTTTTCCAGTTCAGATGTTCTGTCTTTGAAATTGCTAATTCTGTTTTCAAGCAATTCAAAATCTGCTCTTTTGTCCTTGTACTGTGCTTTTAATTTCATCCATCGTGTCTTCCATTCCCATAAGTTCTGTTACTTTTCTTTGCAGACTTTCAAATTGTTCTTTTTTAAAAAAAAGATTTGCATATTTCTCCCCCTCCCTCATTTTTTGTGCTTGCTGTGTCTGTTTGTTGTGTGCTCATCTTCCTTTTAGGATGCACTGGAACCAAACCAGAAACCTCCCATCTGGGAAGTAGGTGCCTAATCACTTGAGCCACCTCTGCTCCCTGCTCTGTTGTGTCTCTCATTGTATTTTTCCTTCTTTGTCTCTTTGTTGCACCATGTTGCATCATCTCACTGTGCCATCCTGTCAGGTCAGCTCACTGTCTTGCTTGTCTTCTTTTTTTTCTTTTTTAAAAAAAATTTATTTTTTATTTTTATTTTTCATATAGATTTTAAAAGATGCTTAGATTACATAAATGTTATACAAAAATTACAGGGATTCCCATGATCTCCACCTCCCATATCTCCCATAACATCTCACATAAACATCTTTCATTAGTGTGGCACATCACTTGCGTCTTGTTTAGGAGACAATTGAGCCACATCCACTTCCCTCAAATTGTTCTTTATGCTCACCAATATCTTCTTAATATCCTTTATCTCTTTAGTAATATTTTCTTTCATTTCTTTAAATTGATTTTGGAGAGTTATGTGATTATCATTAATTGTCTTAAATCTTGTATGTCTTCAGTATATTCGTTTTGTTACTTTGGCTGGGCCATCTCTTCCTGTTTCTTAGTATGGCTTGTAAGTTTTTGCTGATGTCTAGACATCTGAATATGTTGGTGAATTTACTCTGATAGCCAATTTCTCTGTCTTGCCTATTTTTATAGTTTTTTAACAGCCCTTCTTTGATATTTCATTCAACTTATCCTAAGTCTTTAAAATTGACCAGGTTAAGTTATCAAAATCATGCCAGGGACACACTAATGGGGTATAGATTTTTTCCCAGGGGTGAGGTAAAGAAAGCCCCAAAAGCAGTTTTTGTCCATGCAATTACCAGACTGGCCAGCAGGTGGGACTTGATGATGCATCTTTCCATAGAGGTGTACTCTCTCAGCTTTCCTTTATTTTGGTCTGGCTGGAGATGAGATTCAAAGCGGGCTCTGTTGGCTGAATTCACTGAAGAAACACCCCACTAACCCCCCCTTTTCCCTTGTAACAGTTGACAGGTAAAATGATGTCTGCTTCCCTCACTCAGCTGCAATGAGCTACAGGTTTTGCATCAGTTTACTGTATTGTGTGGAAGGGGAGCCCTTCCTAGAGGTCAGGAGGTTTTATAACCCACAGTTTGTTGTTTCAGATTCTTCATCTCTCTGTCCCTCACCCTCCTGGGAGTTGTGAAGCACAGTGCTGGTCTGCTGACTCACAATGCAGGTCCCTCAGGCAGCTTTTGGCTCTTTCTCCACTGTTTTTGTGAGAGAGCCAAACCTTGCCTGCTTTATCTGATGCCATCATCCCACAATCCCCAGCACAACACCTCTCTTTCTTTAGCTCTCTGGAAAATCTCAACTATGGTATGGGTTCAAGAATATATCATTTAGGTGTTGGATGTAGCTCAACTGGTTGGGCGTCCGTCTCCCATATGGGGGGACCTGAGTTCAATCCCCAGGACCTCCCGGTAAATAACTAACTAACTAACTAAATAAATAAATAAATAAATAAATAAAATAAAATAAAGTCTGGGAAGTGGCTGTGGCTCAATCAGTAGAGCTCCCGTTTACCATATGGGAGGCCCCGGGTTTGGTTCCTGGGGCCTCCTGGTGAAGGCAAGCCCGCCCGCATGGCATTGTTAGCTGACCCAGCCAGCACAAGCAGCAAGGGGGGGATAAATGAATAAATAAATAAAATCTTTAAAAAAAAAAAAGAAAAAAAGAATATATCATTTAGGTTATGGGAAGGAAATATGTCAAAGTTATCATGTTTTAACATTTTGTTAAATAGGATTAAGGATCACTGTTGAACAATATTTAGCTCCAAAGGTAACCAAAGTAACAATAAGAGATTTCTGCCTTCTAAGCAAGTTATTCAGTTAAGAAAATCCTTTTGTAAGTTCTTACTAAGAGCATACCAGTAATCCAAAGAAAACTTTCATTTTAACAGAGAGAAAAACAAATTCTAGTATTGTAAGAAGATATTGTCTGATAAGAAAACTCTCAAAAATCTTTTAAACTTATCAAATCTTAGCCAACATGGACCATGGCAAATAAAATTCATTTTCTGTAAACCTTCTATAAGTTTCTAGGCCAGTTCATGATTGTCCTACATATTCCTTTTTCTCATTCTTCAACAACCAGTTATTTTACTTTAAGACAAAACTAATTTCTTTTCCCTTCACAAAATACATCTTGCATATCTTACATATTTAATTGATTAAAAAGAACCTGGAACTGTCTTCAAGTTAACATCCTTCAAAACACAATTATTTTTTATGAATATTCATATCAGCTTTATTTGTAATAAACCCCAAATGAAAATAACCCAAATGTCCTTTATTTTTTTAGTTTTATAATACTTTTAAAAAATAATTTAAAAAAAAATTTTTAAAGATACTTAGATTACATAAATGTTACACAAAAAATATAGGGATTCCCATATGTCCCAGCTCCCATACCTCCCACAACCTCCCACATAAACATCCTTCATTAGTGTGGCACATCACCTGCAATGGATATACACATCCTGGGGCTTTGCCATTAGGCAAATACCATAGTTCACATTGTACACCACTCTCTCTCCCACACAGTTCTACATGTCATATGATGATACAAAATGGCTCATATCTGTCATTGCAATGTCACTCAGGACAACTCCCAAGTCCCCAAAAAGCCCCTTATACATTAATTTTGTAATACCATTCAGAGGTAGGAAAATATCACTCATTAAACATACAGACAGCACAATTAGAGAGCTTATCTTTCAATTTAAAACTTTAAGCCATTAATCAGACATAAAAACACAGAAATACAGAAAACAGTCATTTCATGAGCTTTTAATTTCTCATTTTCCTTTTGAAAAGAATCCTTTATTGAAACTATTTTAAAATACTGCAATTTCTTAATATACTCTGAGCACCAATTGAAACAGGATTCCATTAGACTGTTTGGGTCTGGGAGTTCCCATTTGGGAATACATTTCTGAGATGAGTAATTTGTCTACTTGGAATGTTTCCCACAGTGAACATTAAAATTTTAGGTTGTCTTTGGATAGATATTGCCAATTTGTTGGATAGGGACAGATTCCAGCCCAATAATATTTTTTATCATTCAGCTGAAGTTTTATTTTTTTTAATGTTTTTTTTTTTTTAATGATACTTAGATTACATAAATGTTACATAAAAATATAGGGTTTCCTATATGCCCCACTCCCCACACCTCCTACACCCTCCCACATAAATATTCTTCATTAGTGTGGCACATTCATTGCAATTGATAAACACATCCAGGGGCTTTTCCACTGAGCATGAGCCAGCTCAATAAATTTTGAACAGGTAATATGCCTGAGTGCCAGAATGTAGAGAATCAAAATTTTAAGAGTATGAAGATCCTATCTTTATCATTTCATTTCTTAACTTGTGCACAGGTCAAAGGAACCAATAATAGCAAAAAAATGAAAATACAGACTGCACTATAAGGCAAGAGACTCAGGGTTAAAATTTGAAAGTTCTCATCAATAATATTGATCCATTTAACTTTGGATTGAGAGCTAGTGAGATTAGGAAGCTCACACACAAAAAGAGTTGACCTCAGAACTGAGAGTGACTCACACATGAATCTTGAAGATAGTGGGGAGGATAGAGAAATCAAAGGGTTCAATAGGCACTTTCTGTCTTACTTGTCTCCAGAGTCCTTAGCAGTGGCCTTCAGATTCTGTTCTCATCACCAAAACTGTAGGGAAAAATAAACAAAAAAATTCCCAGGAAATTAATTTTTTTGGCTGTCATGCCTTTATTAAGTAGTTCATGGGTTAAGCAACATTGAACCCAAGAGAAAGTTTCATATAGGCAGAACAAGGTAGTCTTAAAGAAAATAATCTTATTGATTGACAAAGGACAGTTTGCCTTACATGGCTTAGCCTTGATTTAGAGGAACTAAGCTACAGAAGAAAAGTTAGCTGACAAGTTATAATTGATTGTTCTCAGATTTCAAGTTCTGGGTGAAGGACCACTGACAAGAGCCATGAACTTAATTACTTAAGCTTTGGTTTGTTGATATGGGCTTAGCATGAGGGTCTCCATAATGAGTGTACTCAAATTATCATCTGTTATGCTTGTGTCTCTTATTTTGACAATAAAAATCCTTACTACTTCCCCCCAAAAGTAGAATGAATTCCACAATTATTCAACAAATGTATATTGAAAAGTACCACATCTGAAAAATAACTTATTTTTAAAAAGCTAATGAACCTGGCATACAAATGGTTCAAAAAATAAGATGGAAGGAAACTTCAAAACCTTGAAATATATAACCAGCATTCCCTGTTCAAAAGAAAATAAAACCCAAAAATAATGACAAATAAAGAAATATAATTTATGAATTCAAACTTAAGGTGGAAACTCTTCTTAATAACTTTGTCACAAATAAAAAATGTAAAATTATGAAAAATAATAATAGTTGAATATATTCTATAAAAATTGCCAAAATCGCAAAGCTAAACCAATTTTCCCAGGAAAATTCTTGGCCTTCTACTGCAAGAAATACTTATATTAATTAAAATAACTAAATGATATAAACCTATACCTTAAGAAATTAAAAGAAATACAATAAAACTTAATTTGAGGAAAGATATAGAAGAGAATTAATAGAGAGAAGGAAAAATTAATAATTTGTAATCATTTAAAAATAGAAAAAATAGAATAAATATTTAAAATCATGACCAACATGCCTAATAGTACTTTCTGCAATGAAGACATTGTTCTGTATTGGCACTGTTTGTTACAAAAGCCACTGCCACATGTGGCTATTGGATACTTGAAATTTTTATACTGCTCCTGAAGAAACAAAGTTTTAGGTTTATGGTTGGTTATTGTGAATAGTGCTGTTATGAACATTTGTATACAATTATTTGAATATCTATTTTCAATATAGGTGTATATATAAAGGAGAATAATTGCTAGATCATCTGTTAATTCTCTGTATAACTTATTGAGGAGATGCCCAAATATTTTTCACAGTGGTTGCACCATTGTACATACCAAACTGCAATATATGAGGATTCCAATATGTCACCATATATACAATCTAACATGTCCCCTTTAAACCACACTCAGATCTATATTTCACAGATGTTAATTACATTTACATTGTTGTGCTACCATCATTATCATCAGTTACCAAAATGTTTTCAGCATTCCAAATAGGAACACTGTACATTTTAAGCCTTAATTTCTCATTCCCTATCCCCATCCCATTCCCTGGTAACAGACACTCTAGATTCTGACTCTATGAGTTTCTTTATTCTAATTATTTCAAAAAAGGGAGATAATATAATATTTGTCCTTTTGTGTCTGGCTTATTTTACTCAACATAATATCTTCAAGGTTAATCGATTCTGTCACATGTGTCATGAATTAATTACTTTTTACAGCAGAATAATTTTCCAATGTACGTTGATACCACATTTTTTTAATACATTCATTGGTTAATGGACACTTGGGTTGCTTCCATCTTTTGGCAATTGTGAATAATGCTGTCATGAACATTGGTGTACATATATTAATGGCATCTAGAAGGGTGAATACTTTCCAGAACGTTTTTTATTAACTTTGCCCAGATCTATCTGACAAATCACTGTACGTGGCAGGTATAGTCTGATGAAATTATTTCTTAAATAATAAGAATTGAAAGTTGAACTTATTTCTTGATCCTTGGGCTGCAGAATGAATTTTGTGTTAGCAGGCATGAAAAGAATATTCGTCTTCTTGTCCATCTCCATCAGAGCTCATGGGTGACAAGGTGCATTGAAAATGTGCAAGAATATTTTGAAAGGAATATTTTTCTGAGCATTAGGTCTCAACAATGGGCTTAAAATACAGGTATGCTTTGAATAATGCTGCTATGAATATCAGTGTGCAAATATCTGAGTCCATGCTTTCAATTATTTTGAGTATATACCTAATAGTGGGGTGCCTAATCATATCATAGTTCTATACTAAGATTTCTGAGGAATGGTCAAACTGCATTCTACAGTGGATACACCATTTTACATTGCTACCAGCAATGAATAAGAGTTCCTATTCTATATCCTCTCTATCACTTATTTTTCATGTGATTTCATGAAACAAAAGGTGGCAAATTCAGCTGGAAAGAAAGACTACTCCCAGTGTGGAGGCTTACTTTTGAAAAAAACAAAAACAAAAAAACACTGGGAAGCATATGTTAAGGTAACAGGGCCATATAAGGGAAGGAAACTGGGTCACCAGTCACCCCCAGAAGGAGAGACTCTCTCACCCAGGAAGACTTGCTTTGGAGGGGTACCATGTGGCTGCACAGAAAACCCAGGAAATTTTAAGATTTTGTCAGTCTCAACAGATTTCTCCTGAGATCTTATGACTGAGATCCATGTCTGTTAGTTGATACTTTTGGTTAGACCCTGCAAAAGTCCTCTACCTTGCTTGTTTTGAACAAATACCAAGGAAAAGAGAACCTGTGTGGGAGGGAGAGCCCTGTGACTTTTGTAGGAAGGATCATGCTTCCCAAGGGCAGAAGGAATCTCTTATTCAGGAGAGTAAACCCATCTATGGATGTGGGATAGGAGTCCTCTATTGATGTATTTGACTGTGATGCCCTGACATGCTGCTGTGCAGGGGAGGGGTGAGGGCATGGCACTGCTTAATCCCCTAGGTTTGCTATAGGCCCAGGTGGGGCACAGAGAGACCAGAGCACATGGACTGGTCTCCTTTGCCTTACATCAGTCAATTCCCCTTTAATTAATAAACAGTACAATTAAAACCTCTTTCTATTTGTACAAAGAACAAAGAGAGCCCTGTTTCATAGAATCTTGCTAGTGTTCCCTCACCCTGGCCAAATGACAGTGTGTCCTGGTTTCCAGGCCCCCATTTTTATTTGAGATGGAACCCTCCAGAGGATTTGCAAAATCAGTTATGCCTAACAGGATATGGCACTCAGAAACAGATCTGTGGTGACCTCTGGAGCCATGGAGGGCCTGCTGATGACCAACAGTTTCCTTTCAGGTGGTCCTGGAGCAGCTCTGCTCATGATGTCTGAAAGCTGAAACAACTCCTAGTTCTTCTTGAGTTTCCTTGGGAGACCCTGGTATGTACTGTGTACTGCTATGGTTGTTCTTATAGAAAAGTGCTAGCATATTCTAAGGAGGCAAAGGAGCTAGCCACAATTATTTCTGCTTGCATTGAAATACATCATAAATTCCTTGAGAACACTGTATTGATGACACCAGCCAATGAAGCCCTTGAGTCCTCTGTGGTGGAGACCAGTCCTCTGACATTGTGGACTCTGTGTTTGGTAACACTCAATACAAATCTAAACAGCTATCCACTCAAGGATACAGTGGAAAATGATCAGAAAACTAAGCCTGCTCAACTTTCATCTCATGTAAAGACAGGAGAGGTAGGTCCAGGCAGATGGGGCAACATCGGTTAAGACAAAGTATGAGAAGGAATAAGAGGTGAGCAAACTGTCTGTTTGGTGAATTTGGGTGCTAGCCAGGATAGGGAGCTTCCCAAAACCAGCTCCTGTCAATACCTAAAGCTCAAGACAAAGTTTTAGCTGTCTTTATGAGCATCACTTCATTAGTTTGGGTGAGATAGCAACAAAGAGTTCCCCATGAGTAATGTCAGGGCTGGAGACAAGAGCATGGGCAAGGATTATACTTCCTACATCCTCCACCTGCTCACTTGTGTCTCTGACTTGCTGTTTGGTGCCTCTGCTTTGCAGAATCACCTTGGATACTGTGTGGGTACTGTTCATTCATTAGCTTCCCTCCACAACCTCCACCTGAACTGGGTTCCTTAACTGCCAGTTACTAACATCAGAATCTTCCTGGATCAGTTCTTCAGGCATGGTTGGGAAGAGACAAGTACCAACGGTGTCCAGGGAATGAGAAAGGGGTCCCCAAAGTCTGGAGGTCAGAACAGCCTTTCAGAAAGTGAAGAGGCCTAACTTGATTATAGAACAAGTACACTGCTGCCTCCAGAGCACACGCAAAGCCAAGACCAAGGTTAAAAATGGAAATAGAGAGTGGGGCTAGAGGAGCAAGTCTTGTTTCTATTCTCAAACTTCAACAACAGTTTCTGATATCCTTGAAATAGAGATAAACAGATATAAAGAGAGTGAGCAATTTCCTTCATTTCACTGCTACCCCACCTGTCTAGTGCATATTAATCTTGTAGGCAATAGGCTAAAGAATTTAAATATTCTCTCATAAGGACCCTTTCAAAAAAGACCAAATTAGCAATCAAATCTAATTTGATGTGAGTCACTCTTCACGGCAGAGCACTAAATGATCCACATACACATCTCTTCACTCATGTGACAAATATTTGAGAACCAACCCTGTGCCAGGTGTTGTGCTGGGAACCAATGGATACACAAGGACACAGGCCCATTTCCTGCCCTCAGAGTGTTGGTCACCCAGAGTAGATGATGGGTAATTAAAGAAAACAGTTCTAATTGTCTTTTCTCCTCTCTCTCTAAATGCCTGTGTATGCATACACACACACACAAACACATACACACACTTCACAAGATATTCCCAGATTTTGTACCTAAAAATTATAGGTCAAGTCCCAAAACCAACTTTTTGGAATTCTGGAATCATAAAAAAATACAAGGAAAGTGTTTAATGAAGAAAATCCACTAAATTTCATTAGTAGAGATTTGTAACATTTTTCTTGCTGGCCTAAGATCCTCTTTCCCAAACTGGAGGCAGCCTTTGGGTCAGTGAATCATGTTCCTGATGTGGCTTGTGGGTGCCAGAGGGGGAAATATGCACCATGTTCTAAAAATATTGTGGGTGTTTATTATGGGCTGCTTGGTGGTTCACTGTTTCTGGTGCTTGCCTTTTTATCACCCCTCCTCAGAATGCTCCCAGAGCCTTCCAGGTGGTGATTGTTGAAAATAAATAAAGATATATACTACCCATAACCACCTGGCATAAAGATTAACAGGGAAAACAGAAGACATATCTAAAAGCCTAATAGGGAAGAATGTTTTTAAAAAATAGGTAGAAGGATTGGGCTTTAAAAATCTTCTCTAAAAACTGGGGAAAGTATGAAGTCAAACACATGTCCAGGCCTATATAAATGTTCAGGAATTCCTGGAGAATATATCTTTTGGATTATGTGTTTTTATTTAATTATGATTTTGGATCCAGGCTTTTATGGAAATCTCTAACAAATAATTAGATACCCACCAAGGTAGTAGGATAGAGATTTCAGTGACCAGACATAGCAAGCCACATATGGCTTGCAGTTCAGTTACACTCTCAAAAACAAAATTTTCATTATGGGAAAAATAACTGAGCAAAAATGCCAGCAAACATAGGCCATTTGTTAATTAAGACAATAAATATTTATAGTCTCTAAGTAACCACAGAAAGCTTTGACATATTTGGATTAAGCCATTATGTAAACACTGCATTTGTAATACAGGTCCAAAATCTCATAAAATAATTATATTCCAATAATAATCATAAAGCAATTTTTAAAAATAGAAGATGGTACTATTTGATAGAAAGGAGGGGCATTTACTACCATGAGAGAAAACCTGAATACCAAGAGGTAGACTGATTTATTTGCTGTGATTCAATAACCAAAATCTCTTTTACTTCCAAGAAAACCAACTGGCATTTCTATATATGGTATTTTAAATATAATTTGATGCTATGCTGTGATATAACAAATTCAGCCACAGTATCTGAGCTAAGATTAATTTGCTGATTTTTCTCAATTGTATATTAGCAGAACTGTCATTAGGAATATAGACTTTATATAACCACATAGACAAGTTCAATCTACACCTATTGTTGGATCACTATTAAAGATTTATGTAGTAACATTGATATAAAGGCAGTGGTTATCAGAAGTTCTGAGGGAAGGGAGAGGGAAGAATAGGTGCAACATGGGACATTTTTGGGACATTGGAATTGTCCTGCATGACATTGCAATGATGGATACAGGCCATTATACATTTTGTGAAAATCTATAAAATTGTGTGGTGCAAAGTGTACACCGTTATGTTAACTATAGACCATGGTTAGCAGCAATGATTCAATATGTGTTCAATTGTAACAAATGTACCATGCTAATGAAAGATGCTGTTAATGGGGAAGAGTGTGGGAGGAGAGGAGGTGGAGTATATGGGAATTCCCTATATTTTCAGTGTAACATTTATGTAATCTAAAGCTTCTTTAAAAGTAAAATAAAGTAATTAAAAACAAAACAAAACAAAAACAAAATATATAGTTTAGAAAAACACGAATAAATAAACAGCTACAAAGCATAACAAGTAGCAACAAAAATATGTGGAGGGGAGAGAATCAGATTATTGTAGTTAACAAATTATAATATTCAAAATGTCCAGTTCTCAAAATAATTATTAGACATATAAAGGAACAAGAGGCATGTCCCATTTATAGGAAGAATAGGCAAGCAGAAATTGTTCACAAGGAAGCACAGACAATGAACTTACTAGGAAAATATTTAATTCTCTTAAGAATTCTAACATATTTAATGAAACCATTGGCAAAGAAATAAAAGAAACAAGAGCATGTGTTTCATCAAATAAAGAATACCAAAAAAGAGAAAAATTATGAAAAGGAGCCAAATAGAAATTCTAGTGTTGTGTAGTACAATAACAAATGAAAACAAGTTTCACTAAGGAGCTTATAAAACAGATTAAAGCTGTCATAAAACAAACATTAAGCATCAGCTCTCCCTTCTCAACCCACATTCTATCTCTTAGTAACCTATGCTGTATAACAGGGATTCTTAACCTTTCTTGTTCCATGGACCCCTTTGCCAGGCAGATGAAAACCATAGACCCCTTACTAAGCCTACCCTACACTGGGTATTATTTAATAAATATATCACACCCACACCAAAAAGTCCCCACAAGAATAATGTTTTTGAATTTCAATTCAAGCTCATGGAGCCCTTAAGAATCCCTGCTCTGTATTTTAACTCCATGAGCTTATGCATCATATTTAGTCCATATTAGTGATGCTTAATGCATGCAGAATTTTATGTAAGGTTTGTTGTAAATGTGTGGAAATGGATAGAGTTGATGGTAACACATTATAGTAAGTATAACTAACACTGCTGATTTATAAATGTGATTGTGGCTGAAAGGGGTAGTCTAGAGAGTTAATGTCAATTGAAAGAAAACTAGAGGAAATTCTAGGGACTGTATAAAATAGTGACCTCAGTGATGGATTGAAACTTGTACAAATACAAGACTGTTCATCCATTACAAGTTATTAAGAATACGGTGATACATGGCAAAAATATAGCTAATATAATTTATGGACTATAGTTAACAACAGTATTGTAATATTTTTGAGTAATGGCAAAAAAGTACTATATCAATGCTAAAGGTCAACAATAGGGGAGAATAACAGGGTATAGGATTGTTACTTTTGGAGTAATGAAAGCATTCTAAGGTTGACTGGGGTGATGACAACACACTCTGTGATGAAACTGAGAGTCACTGAGTATACACTTTGGATGGATTGTACAAGGCATGGGACCATATAACTTATTGAACCCTGTGGTGGAAGATGGTGTGTGGTTAACAGTACAAGTATAAGAATGTTTTCTCATGAACTATAACAAATATACAATACTAATACATGGTATTAATATAAGGATGGTTTGTGTGAAAAATACACCAATATAGTTAGGAGTAATAGTAATAAAATGTTCTTTCATCATTTGTAAAATTATTCCACACCAATGCAAAGTGTTGGTGGTGGCGCTATGTATGGAAATACTGTATGGTATGCATGGTTGTTTTGTAAACTTACAACTTCTCTAATGTAAAAAGTGCCATCATGGTGAGCTGTACACATCTGCATAGACCTAGAGCCAGATCTCTGGACCTGAGATAAGGACTCTGGCATAAGCCCAGGTAGAAGCAAGAACCTTTGAATGTGCCAGGGCTAGGTTGTGAGCTCTGGGATCCACTGTGCTCTTTGCCTAACCCTAAAGGGCTGGTAGGAAAACTACAGACCAATCTCTCTAATGAATCAAAATGCTAAAATCCTCAAGAAAATACTTGCTAAACATATTCTACAACACATCAAATGAATTATACACTATGACCAAGTGGGTTCCATTCCTGGTATGCAAGGATGGTTCAACATAAGAAAATCAATCAATGTAATATGCCATGTAAGCAAATCAAAAGAAAAAAATCACATGATCATCACTATAGATGCAGAAAAATCATTCAACAAAATATAGCACCCTTTCCTGATAAAAACACTTCAGAAGATAGGAATAGAAGGAAACTTCCTTGACATGATAAAGGGTATATATGAAAAAATCCACAGCTAATATCATACTCAATGGTGAAATCCTAAAAGCTTTCCCTCTAAGATCTAGAACAAGACAAGGATGCCCACTTTCACCATTCTTATTTAACATTGTCTTAGAAGTACTTGCTTGAGTACTTAAGGAATAAAAAGATATAAAACATCCAGATTGGAAAGGAAGAAGTAAAAATTTCACTATTTGCAGATAACATGATCCTATACCTTGAAAGCTCTGAGAAATCTACAACAAAGCTTCTAGAGCTTATAAATGAGTTCAATAAAGTGGCAGGTTATCAGATTAATGTGCAAAAATTAGTAGCATTTCTGAACACCAAGAATAATCAGTTTGAGGAGGAAATTAAGAAAAAAAAATCCCCCTATAGTTTTGATGTAACATTGATATAATCTAAAGCTTCCTTCAAAATAAAATAAATTAAAAATAAAATAATAAAATAAAATGTATAGGGAATTCCCATATAATCCCCATACCTTTTTACAAAATTTCCCCTATTATTAATATATTATATAAATGAGGTACTTTTGTTACAATGGATCAACCAATATTGAAACACTGCTGCTAACCAAGGTCTGTAGATTACATTATGGCTTATACTTTGTGCTGTACAGTTTTATATTTGTACAGGGCCTCATAAGGGCATTGGAATTTTTCTGTATGATATTGCAATGACAGATACATGACATTATAGATATGTCAAAGCTTATGAACTGAGTATTTTCAAGGTTAAATTGGCTCCTTCCACATGTGATGCTGAAGCCATTTCCCAGACCAGGAGTGCCTTGCTCTTTTACTCTCCACCTCTCCCAGTCTATCCTTCTTCCTTCTGCCTGTTGAAGTCCCACCTGCTCATGAATCCAATCTCACCTCATCTCACCCTTTTCACTCTCTTGCATACACAGCCTGGGCCCTGGGAATGAAATGATCTTATTTTCCAAACAGAAATATCAGGACTCATTGTGTGATAAGTACTTTTACTATTAAATAAAATGAGGAAAATCCTTTCAAATGCAAGAAAAATTACCATTAGCTTCAACAAAAATGTATGTTCCTGCTATTGTGCTATGTCAGAATGCCTGTTTTTGGTTTTTGCTTTATGTACCATGTACAACCTAAAACCATATTGTAATCTATAACTCATTGTTGGTTATTATATGCCCTATGTTGTGCTACAATCACCACCATCTATTACCAAAACTTTAACATCATCACAAATAGAAACTCTGTAAATTATAAGCCTTAACTCCATATTCCCTAACCCCACCTCATCCCTTGGTAACCTATATTCTAGATTCTTCCTTGATGATTTTGAAGAAAATTTGCTTTTTACAGGAAAATTTATTGAAAAAGAAAGTATCAGATTCAAGTTTGTTCAAGAGGAATTATCTAAATCATCCCTTCCTCCCATCCCCAAGAGTACCCAAATTACAAAGAAAGGACAATGAATAAAAGATTGATTAAAGAATATGGTTAGTACATTAGCTTTTAACCTAATTTGTATTAAGATAGAGCTAATAACATTCTAATATTTTAGTTATTTTTAAAAACAAGATATCTGCATTTTGTGTAAAATTCAAAAAGTAGGAAAGGTTATACAGTGAAAAATCTCCTTTCCACCCTGGCTTCAGTTCCTTCTTCAACTTGCATCATTCTAGAGGTATCCTATACCCCTAAACAGGTTTTGATAGTTTGATATGTGAGACACTACGCTAACATTTGTGCAGATAGGCCAATTTAATTCTCAGGAGCATTGTGACACAGGTAGTAATATTATTATTCCCAATTTACAAATGAGGAGACCTGCTTGAGGACTGAACAAGCATCTTTCCAAAAGTATCATGGCTGGTAAGAGATAGAAACACACATTCTCAACAATCCCCCAACACTGCCTCCATTGGTCATGGGTATAATGGGACAATTTGAAAAACAGTCCATTTTCCAAGGTATTGGATAATAATTTAACCATTTTGAATCATCATAAAAACTTGAAGAGTGGTTATAACCTTTCTTTTCTGCTAGGGTTTACTTGATTCCAAGTTCCTGATCTGAAAGGCAATTCCCAAAGGTAACATTCTTCCTAATGGCATATGGGACTTACAAGGAGCCTTTTTATGATGTACCTGAGAATCCAATGCTGTGAAAATCCCTACCTAACCTTCCATCAAATATATGACCTGAATCAGCCCCCACATTCCCCAGCCAGCAGTAACCCTTCAGGGACTGTGTGTTGAGTGGCTGGAGATTAAAAACTGACAAGGTTTCCAACAAATAAAAGCTGTTATTACCCAACCCTGAAATGCAAATATTCTATTTGTGAATTATCTAAGAAAGCACTACCCAACATTAACCTTTTATTCCTTACAATTCCTAAATGCTCAGTCATTACTATCTATATTCTACCATTGAGGAATCTGACAGGATGAGATTAAGAGGTTTCAAGATCAGCAGAACAAACATCTGAATCCTAAAATCATTTCATATTACCTGACTTTATGTTATAGAAATTCCTGAGCAAATGCAATGTCAGAAGGTCATGGGTTCAAGGAAGGGATCTGAAACAACAAGAATTCCCTGAAGGGCCCTTTCTAAACTGAAATACTGATTCTGCTCCTGGCACTTTTAAGAAGGCCTGCCCTTTCCTTCACCAGAAGCAGGCAGGCCTGTCCACTGAGGAGCTGCACACCTAGGAACACTGCATACCAACAGAGAAATGGAAACCCTTGTAACTCTGTCACTTCAGCATGTGAAAACTCATGCATCATGGCACCGGGCTACCTGCCCAAAGATCACAGAAACATGCTTGGGCTCAGGGTCTCCTGTACCACCATGTGGAACAACTCAAAATGGTGCATTCAGAAGACAATGAAGAGCACACTGAAACCTGACAGCCTGGGTTCGAATCCATGTGATCTTGAATGACTTACAGCTTCTGTGCAATTTCCTCATCCATAAAGTAACAGCAGTAGAGTAAGCACACACTAAATGATGGCTGCTCTTATTATTGTTGTTGTTCAGAAATTCTAGTCCAATCCAGGGCCTGACAACTTCTCACAATGTCCTTATATCATAGGATATTTGATAGTTTTCCCTCCCTTTGAAAGCAAAACTCTGCTTTCAACCAGTTCATAAAAATAACAATAAGAACCTAGATTTTTCAAAACAAACACTTACATTAAGTATTTCATAAAATGATGTATGGGAGATAAAAAGCAAATAGGTCTCACAGAATTCACACTCATGAGTAGGAAGAAACTAATTTAAATCAGTAATTTAAACTAACTCATTTCCACACAAAAAAAGGCATTCCTATTGTTTAATGCATTACAACTATAGCAGACATTCTACCAACTAAGAGACAGGTATGGGTTTCACTTTCTAAAGATGTAATCTATGTAATTCCATTAATTAATTTTCATAATATTTAAGATTAGTTTTACTATCAAATAACATCCCATTTAAAATATCAATTGAATTTTTAAATCATTAGGGAGCAAAGTATCTTCAATTTACATATATATTCATGATTTGGGGTGATATGTTCCCCAAATTTCTTTGGAGACAGAATATTAATTAGCAAAAGGGATAGCTAATATTCACTACACACCAATTACTTAAGAAGCTAGGTGTTACTTTTATATGCTATCTCATCCATTTAATCCCAGAGTTCTTAAGAAGGGGTCCATGAGCTTGAATTTAAATTCAAAAAACATTATTCTTGTGTGGACGTGTTGGGTGTAGATGTGATATATTTATTAAATAATACACACTATAGTGTTGTTGCTGGACTTTCTCTAGGTTCTTGGCTAAGCTACAAGAAATGAATTTCAAGACCAAGCCAGGTTAGTTAGGCCAGTAATTTATTAAGGAAGGGAGGGAAGAGGAATGGGAGAAAATAACAGATCAAGGGTCCTTGGTAGAGAGGAAAGGGCTGAAAAGTGATAAAGAAGACTGACTTACAGGCTACAATTCCCCCTTACAGATTACAAATGCCCAGGTTTTACTTGTATGTTGTTCCAGGCAGGGGGGAAGAAGGCAAGAGCTAGGGACAGAAAGCAAGACCAGGAGTGAAGAAGGCAAGAGCAGGAAGACAGGGCCTGCTTTGATTTCCCACTTGCTTTTTAAACCATTAATTATTCCACCACTTTGCTAATAACAGAGGAGGAGTCCCAGGATTTTGATGTTTTGGGTGATTACCCCACCCATCAATCCCCTGGGAGGGCCCAACAATAAGGCCCCTGGAGAATATCTGGGGCTTCTCCTGCCTTCTGGAAGAAATCTCATTCTGAAAAGGAGTTTCTCATAAGGGTCTTCCAGCAGCCATCTTGGGGATATCAAAGGACACATGTTCAATGGTGGCAGTTTTTCTGCCAGGTTCCAGATTTGTCTATTGATTCCCTATCTAGCCCACCTCAGTGTGGACTTAGTAAAGGGTCTGTGGTTTTCACCTGACTGGCAAAGCTGTCTGTGGAACAAAAAAGATTTAGAACCCCTATTAATCCTTTGATGGAGGTACAGGCTCCTTTTACAGAAAAATCTCAGCCTTGAGGTAGATTATTAAATGGTTCTGAGAGCTGATGGCTAGCATCCATGTGAGATTTTTAGCACAAAAACATATAGAGGAGGTGAATGTGGCTTAAATGGTTGGGCATCCATCTCCCATATGGAGGGACCTGGGTTCGATCACTGGGACTTCCCAGTAAAATAAAGAAAAATATAGAAGGTGCATGGGCTGCCAGGCCCTGTGAGTGGATGAGCCCCCAGGCCCCATGAATGGGTGAGCCCCTGAGACCCCACAAGCAGGTGAGACCCTGAGACCCACATGTGGGTGCATCACCAGGCCCTGTGTGTGGCCAGGCCAGGCCAAGCCATGCAGGAAGATGATGACATAACAGGAGAGTGACATAAAGGGACAGCCAAGATGAGACATGCCAAAAAAAAAACAGGAACTAAGGTGGCACAGGGGGCAGAATGCCTCTCTCTCACATCAGGGGTTCACAGGATCAAATCCTGGTGAATACAGGAAGAGAAGGATAAGAAGAGAGGACAGGAAACAGACAAAGAGAATTGCCCAGCAAATGGACACCAAAACAGCAAAAATGGGGGGAGAGGGGGAAGGGGCGTTAAAAATAGATAAAAATAAAATAAAAAAGCAGAACTGTACTTCTCAAACTTTAATATGCATGTGAATCACCTGGAGAATCTTGTTCAAACGCCTATTGTGATTCAGAAGGTCCAAGGTGAGGAATTTCTAACAAGCGCTCAGAACTCTGTGAGGCTGCTGCTACATGGTACACATTTTGATAGCAAAGTTCAGTGGATTGTAATAGGCCAAAAAATCACACTCAGAAAAAGTCTTTTAAAAACCCCAAATTTTAAAATGTCAAAATTTTCTTTTAAAAAACCACAGCATTAGAATTAGAAATATCCCTATTTCTCAATAGGATTCTGAACTTTCTAACAACTTAGAAGCTTTTTATAACAATTTCTTTTCTAGTTTAAATTTAGAATCCAATTTCTTAGAGTTTTCTGGGGGAGGGGTGTGGAAGTGTCCCCTAAAGCCCCTGATTTTTTTTCAAATTTGAAAAGCCAAGTACATAGAAAACTGTTGCATTTTGCCATGTACTTCAAACAGGTCCCTTCTCTTCTCTCATCCATGCATAACCTCTAGCTTTGAAAAATTCTAGAAATTAGACAACTGGCAGAGTCAGACAGGATCTAATGAGCTGGACCCAAAAGCTCTTCCAGACAAAAAGTAAAGCTCTACAACAAAATAGTACATTACCAAAATGAAAGAGTAAAAACCATGGGCTTCAATCCCTGCCGTTACATGACCAGCTCCCAGCAATGAGCTGATAACAATTTGTACAAACTATTGTCTTTCAATATTTTGCATGACCAGTTGATTCAACTTTGCCAGTGCCAAATTCTGTTTACTTTTAAAAGGCCACAACCTAAACAAAGCAGGTTTACTAAAGACCCAGTATTCCATCTAGGTACCTCTACCCATTCTTTTTGCTAACAGCAACACCTAACTACCAAACCAATACATATTTGAGTGCACTCCAGCTTATTGGAAAAGGACAGTTTAAAATTCTGCAGATGGATAACTTGCTCCATTTATCCTTCCTTAGAGGCCTTCAAAACTATTCTTTAGTCATCAGCAGAAAAAGCCTTCCACCCATGAAAGAGATAAAACAGTCTATGATCTTGCAAGTTACAAACACTGAGACCTTTATTTAAAGGATGTTGGCACCTATTATTCCCAAGGGATGTTCATCTGTGCACTCAAGCAAGCACAAGATGACCAATGCTTGGAAGAAACAAAAAGCACTTACATTGCAGCTTGGTGCAAATGACTTCTCAGGCTGAGAAGGTTTGTTGATGGGAATCAGAGGTGGGGAAAGCCTTGCCCACAACAGCAAAACAACTTTCCATGGAAGCCAGTTACAAAACCCCAAGACAGGGGCAGAGCTGAAGGGCCCTGAAAAATGGCTCTGCTATGGACAAGTCCAATAGAAAGTTCTCTGTTTCTGTTACCTCCAACACAAGCTACTTTCCTATAGTGATTCAACTCTGGGTACTAATTGGGCAGTGCCAGCCACTGTGCTGGGCCACAGGTTCAAGAATGCCTGTTCTGTCTTTAGGTTAATTAGGAGTAATCAAAACTCTGCAGTATAAACTGGAGCTTTTGTGGACTGACTGGGCTTCCCCACTGTATCTAGGCTACGTTCCTCCATTCCACAAATATTTGTTGGGTGTCTACCATGTTCCCCACCCTTTTTAGGTGCCAGATAGGAAACAAGACCCAGTCCACAGTGGTGGATGCAGAGACAGACAAGGACCATGTGAGGTGGAGGTTGCACAGGCCCAAAGACAGGCCACAAGTTGCTAAGACCTTTAGTGTCCCAGGGAAAGCATGAGCCTGGCACCAGGCTCCAGGCATCACCAAGCCCCAAAATGAAACAAGCCTTCCATTAGAGAAGTTGGGGTGGGCAGGCAGGCCCAGGGGCAGTTGCTCAGGTAGGAAGTGTAGACCTGAAGCTCTGGGGAGGGGTCTGGCAGGCTTCCACCAGGGTGGGGTCCCAGGGCATCCCAGGGAACCTGAGAGAAAGAAGGGGTGCAGGAGATTGGGTCTGGCCCTGCTAGGTGGGTGCTCAGCCAATGCCTGCCATTGTGTGTGCTCCAGAAGTCAGAGCGGGAAGGGAAGTTGCCCGGCTATCCTTCCACTGAGAACCTGGGACCTCACCCAGTACCTACTACTTGGGCGACCTTGAGAAGGCTGAGCTTCCTACACAGGCCAGCCAGCCCAGGGTGCTGGCTCATGGGCTCGGTGGTGGGCTGGAAAGGGCGGCTGATGCCCGAGATCATGGAGGTGCTTGAGGCCTCACATTCAAAACTGCCTGGCTCCTCACCACTCCCCATGCTGCCTCCCACCTTGGGCCGCCTTGCAGGGTGGGCAACTGGTACCTGGAGCAGGCGGGATCATGGGGGTCCCAGCATCACCGCTCCTGCCTTCCGACTGACTGCCCACAGCCGCTGCCTACTCTTCTCCTGCTGCCCGGCTAAGGCTACAGCAAGGTGGTCCCAGTCTCAGCCCCCACCTCGGCAGAAGGGAGGAAGGGGGAGAAGACAGCACCTTCCAGCTTGGGGCTTGGCAGCGCTCAGCTGCTCAGCCACTTGGAGGTGCCCAGACCACACCATGGGGCCTCAGGTGTGGAAATTTCAGGCTCCCCTCTCACCTGGGCCCTGCTGTGGGGCTGGGCAGGTTCTTCAGCCTCTGGTGGTCCCCACATGCACTGGCATGGTCCGGAAGGAATGCGGCTAGTATGGAAGGAGCTCCAGGTCGACTTAGGCAACATGGAGTTGGTCGCTCAGAGTGCTGCTTGCATTTCTTCTCTGGAGGCTGAATGAGATGAATTAGCATCTGGATTCTGTTACTGAGCACTTTGCAACGAATCAGTCTGAGGTTGAGTCAGGGCAGGAGCAGGGCAGGGATGAGATGTAGGTGTTAGAGGGGGTCACTGAGTACAGAGTCTGCACTGGGAGACACTGTAAACATTTGTGAATAACCTCCAAAAATCTGAATCTGTCAGCTTGACTGAGGAGAGGTGCTGGCACACAGTGAATCTTGCTGATAAATGTTAGTTTCTTCTTTTAGCTAAAAAGATTTGTTATCTTTGTCTAAGCATCAAGTCAGATTAAACACAGATTTTGCACTGAAGGGCATTAATTGGAGACTAATTTGCAATTCAAGTGTGAAGGCTAATTTTAAGCTTAATAAGACAATGATTTTCTAAGAATTTTTTCTTTGATGTTGAGCCCTTACACACCTCAAGGACAAAAGATTCCCAAGCTTTAGGCACTGAGTAAGGCACTTTAAGTAGGCATTATTTTTATTCCCATTTTATAGAAGAGAGGACAAAGTCTCCATAGCAGAAGTGGCTTGTCCAAGGTCACATGATTTGGTGGTTCCTATACCTAGGTTCCAACTTTTTTCACTGCACAATGTTACCTAGTATATAATTCAGATGGGCTTGTGAACTGTGTGGCAGTCTGATATAATTAGGAATTCCAAAAATAGATATTGAATTATGCTTGTAAACTGGTTTGTTCCTCTGGTGATTAAGTTATGATTAGGGCTTTGATTGGACCATGTCAGTAGGATGTTGAGTCCTACTCTGAGATAAAACTACATGGCAGAGCAGAGGAGTTAGTTGGAGTTTTGAGTTGGAGTTATTTTGTTGGAGTTTTGATGCTGAGTTTTAATGCTAGAGCCCGGGGAAGTAAGCACAGAGAGGAGCTTGGTCGTGAAGGAGAGAAGAAGGAGAGAAGGACTCGGGGAAAGAGATGAGCTGTTCAACTGACAGTTCACAGCTGGCCTTGTGGAGAGAGGCAAATCCTAGACAGCTTCATAGTCTACATTGACCTGTGGAGGAAACAGAGGAGCTAAGCCCAGAAAGAAATGGAGCCCCAGGAAGAGAGGAACCCAAGAAGCCTGAACCCTGGCAAATGATGGCAACTGTTTTGGTCCAACATGTGGCAACAGACTTTGGTGATGTAATTAACATGTTTAATGGCCTGGTAACTGTAGGCTTCTACCCCCAAATAAATACCCTTTAAAAAAGCAAACCAAATTCTGGTATTTTGCATAAGCACCCCTTTGGC
>JAKSZT010051490.1:309112-321619 GCA_026826555.1 Tolypeutes matacus
ACTCAGACTAGTAATGAGAAGCAAACAGACAAACCCAAATTGAGGACAAAATTACTGATCATGACTAGAACTCTTCAATACTGTCAAGGTCATGAAAGATGAAGAAAGGCTGAGAAACTGTCACAGAGTAGAAACTAAAGAGACATGATTAAACGCAACTTCATCTCCTGAATCACTTTGAAATCTCTTAGCCATAAAAACTCATTTGTATTTAATATTTTCCCATTTTGATTAAGGTCTATTTCCAAATGCATCACTAGTTGGCACTTGGTAATCATCCCTCAGTGCCAGGGAGGCTCATCCCTGGGGGTCATGTCCCATACTTGGGGAAAGAAGGGCATTTATTTGCTGAGTTTGGCTTAGAGAGAGGTCACATTTGAGGAAAAAGGAGGCTTTCAGGAGGTAACTCTTAGGTAATATTTAATACTAGGCTAAGTTTCAATTTCACAAGAAAATGTTCATATGTACAACCACCAATATCAAGGGCCTGCCATAATGGTTGGTCCTCCTTTGCAAGGCACTGCCCATGTACTTTGGGGATTTTTGCCACTCTATTAGAAAATGTAGCTGGACATCCCAGGATAGGTATTCAATATCTTTTCAGTTATTGTGTGGGTCTCTTCCCATCAAGACAATGTCCCATGACCACTTGAACATATCTAAATGTCATAGAGGCTTGCCCTAGGTTCACCCCTTCCCACACATCCCCCCATCACTCATACTCCACACCAGTGGTCCTCCACTGCCAGAGCTCTTCTGCAATCCAAAACTTCCCCAAAACAAAGCCAAAAATATAAAAGTAAAAGTAATAATAAAATAAAATAGTAATAATTAAAATAAAGAAAATGCAAAATAATAATAATTTTTTTCATTGAATTTTTCATTAACATAATATTTATTATCTTTTATGTACAGTGACACTTTCTTTCATATGTTCCCACAGGGTCTTGTTATTTCATTTTATCTTCAAAGAAGCTTTAGGCTACAGAAAAGTCACATAGAAAATATAACGGATTCCCATATACTCAACACACTCTCCCCTCCCTTTCTCCCATATTAAAAACATTTTACATGAGCATGGTACATTTGTTACAATTGATGTATATATATTGAAGCATTTACATCATACAATTTTATAGGTTTTGACAAAATTTAAAATGGCCCATACCTGTCATTTTAAGATCATGCAGAACAATTCCATACCCTAAAATGCCTTATGCTCCTTCTATTCTTTTCTATTCTATTCTATTCTATTCTATTCTATTCTATTCTATTCTATTCTATTCTATTCTATTCTATTCTATTCTATTCTATTCTATTCTATTCTATTCTACTCTATTCTTCCCTCCCCTCAGAAACTGTTGTAACACCTAAGTTTCAATTTTTGAAGAATAAGGTTCATTAAAGATGTTACACTTATTCATGTCTCAGCAGGATCTCATTGACTACCACAGTAAACAGTGCCCCAAACAGCAGGGCTCCTTAGGGCTCTAGAGACATCTAGACACTATAGGCAGGATAGACAATCTTTAGAATTTGGCACACTGCCAGTGAGGCTTATTTTGGAATATATGCTCCCCAATGCAACAGTTAGACTCATTTATAATTCCCTTACATATGGTTCTTCTGCACCTTTTATTTGAACCTATATTTAGCACTATATTTATTAAATATATGTCCCAGAGACTTAAATCTTCAGTCTCTTCATATGCTGGTTGAGCCCTGACTCTGTGAAGAGTTACAACACCTACTCACCCATTTATTGGACTCACCCCAGACATCTAACAAAAAGATGATGATGGACAACACCCATCCCCAAAATTAGAGTATCCAAAATTGAAGGCAAGACACAGTTCCATCCATCTGCCCCATGCATTCTAAGCCCTCTTTCAAACAGAAAGAGAGGGGGCATCACCATCCCAAAGTCCACAAGATTGAGGAATTAACAAACTTGAGGGAAGCAACTATTGACTAAAGTAAACATTATTCTAGGAATGGAAGAACTTGTATCATTGATATAAAGGCAGTGGCCACCAGAGGTTCTGAGGGGAGGGAGAGGAAAGAATGAGTGAAACATGGGGACATTTTGGGGATGTTGGTATTGTCTTGCATGATATTGCAATGATGGATATGGCCATTATACATTTTGTCAAAATGTATAACATTGTGTTGGGCAAATTGTAAACTATAATGTAAACTATAGTCCATGGTTAGTAGCAATGCTTCAATAGATACTCATCAATTGTAACAAATGTACCACACTAGTGAGAATTTTTGTTAATGTGGGATGCGTGTGAGGGGTGGGGGGGAGTATATGGAAATCCTCTCTCTATATATTTTTTTAAACAAATCTATTTTATTGGTACATATTAACAAAGCATACAATTCATTCAAGGTGTACAATAATAGTATTTGGTATAATTTCATAGATGTGCATTCATCATTTCAATCATTATTAGAGTATTTTCATTATTTCAACAATAATAGTAAACAAAAAATGAAAAACAATAAACAAGAAAATTCCTCAACTCTCCATCTCTCTGTTTCCACTTCTTTTTTTTTTATTATTTATATATATATAAATATATTTTAAGAGGTGCTTATTTACCAAAAATATTAAACAGAACCCCCTGGGATCCCCATGTTGCCCACTCCCCATACCTCCCACCACGTCCCACACAAACATCTCCCACTAGTGTGGCCCACCACCCTCAATGGACTTACACATCCTGGGGCCTTGCCACAAACCATAGACCACAGTTCACAATGTAGACCACACTCTCTCCCACACAGTTCTGAGTGGTCTGTGCTGATTTAAAATGGCCTACATCCATTGCCACAACGGTACTCAGGACAATCTCCAAATCCCAAAGAAGCCCCTGTATTTCAACTACTCGTCCCCTCCCTGCCCCAAAAGTGTCAAGAGGCCACTGGCTCCACCTCATTGTTATAATTTCTTCCATTGCTAGAATCACCATATGTGTACAACAGAATACCATCAAGTCCACTCTAGCCCATAGTTCTTCCCCAAACATGAGGGGACTGGGATGGTGATGTCCACTCCACCTCCAAGTGAGAGAGGGCTTATATCCCATGGATATGATGGGTGGGATGATCCTGCCTGCAGATGCAGGCCCTCTCCATTCACTGGGATGGCCGTTGCCCATCGTTGTCTCCTCGCCAGGTGACTAGGATGAGTCCATTGAGCTGTAGGGTAGGAGTTGCAGCTCCACTGAGATTCCATGCACACCTGGCACATAGGTAGGCCAGAGCTCCAGTCTCTGGAAGTATACCTAAAAACTTCTGCATCACATATAGGTTTGAATAGAAGGGACTGATGAACCATGTGCAGGGAAGACTTATTTGAGTCCAATTCTGTCACTCTCAGGAGCACAGATTCCAAATTAGAGCCCACTGATAAGGCATCAGTCTCTGGGTCTATCCCCACTTATATAGGACCTGGGTGTCTCCAGAGCTCTCAGGACCCCCTCTGTGTGGGGTGATAGGCACTTAGATGTTCTATGAGCTCCTACTGAGGTGTGTGTAAGAGTTACCTCTGGGATGACGTCCCGACTCTCTTTGAAATCTCTTAGCCACTTGAACTCATTTGTCTTTACCTTTTCCCCCTTTTATTCAAGGTCTTTTTCCAGTTGTGTTGCCAGTTGGCACTTGGTATTAATCCCTCGTTGCCTGGGAGGCTCATCCCCGGGAGTCATGTCCCACGTTGGGGGGAAGGTAATACAATCATATGCTGAGTTTGGCTTAGAGAGAGGCCACATTTGAGCAACAAGAAGGCTCTCAGGTGGCAACCCTTAGGCACCCCACAACTGCAGGCTAAGTCTCAGTTACAAGAGCAAAGACTCACAAGAGTAGTCATCAATAAAAAGAACACATCAGTGGGTCATCCTCCTTTGACAGACACTGTCCCTGCACTCAGAGGACTATTGCTGCTCCCTTGGAGACTGTGGCAGAGCTCTCCAGGCTAGGAATTCAGATTCCCTCATTTATTGTGTGATTGTCCACCCATCGTGACCATGCCCCATCTTTTTTTTTTTTTAAAGATTTTATTTATTTATTCATTTATCCCCCCTTGCTGCCCGTGCTCGCTGGGTCAGCCAACCATGCCGTGCGGGCGGGCTTGCCTTCACCAGGAGGCCCCGGGAACCGAACCCAGGGCCTCCCATATGGTAAACGGGAGCCCTACTGATTGAGCCACAGCTGCTTCCCATGCCCCATCTTTTGATCTTTAGAATGATTTTGTATATCTTCAAGTACATTCAGATGAACTAATTACCATGAATGCCCCCTCCCAGACACCCCCCACCATTAATCCCCTGGAGTACCCATTGTAACCCTTCTGTGATCCAAATCCTCCATTAACATGTAGTCCATAAAATAATCAAATACATTTACTAGGAAAAAGAAACAACTATGATAAGCTTACATGCAAGGACAAACATAAGGAAACTCAGGGAAAAAGAAAAAAAAGAGAAGAAAACAAAACAAGAAAAAAAAACAAAAACAAATAATCAAACAAACAAAAAACAAAACGAAATATAATTAGTGGACTGGGACATTAAAAAAATGGGCAAAAAAGCAAAGGAAATGCCCTTAAAATATATATATATTCTTTTTTTTTTCCCTTTCTCTTTTCATTTTTTGCCTTCCTTTTATCACTGTGTTATCGGATGTCCAGTGTGCCGTGACATCTTCCCCCTCTCAATCCCCATTGTCTCCCAATTTTTAATTTAATTTTCAAAGAAGTTTTAGGTCACAGCAAAGTCTCACATGGAGTGCTGGAGACTCCCAGGCACCAAACCAACCCCCCTTCCCCACCCCATAATACCCCCCCTTTTTTTGGATGGTAGCATTGTTATAACTGTTATACAGAAAGCAAAATAAAGCAACTAAACATTGTCAATGATTTACAGTATAGTTTACAATTTAGATGATAGTTCAATAATTTTCATGATATTTACCATGTCCTGTGTCCATTACTGTAAGGTAATGAAAAACCTTACCCATGACCACCAAACACCCCATTAGATCTTGACTGTTCCCTTCCCCCCAGCCCCCCAGGGCCCATGATACCACCCTATCCCGACCCATGGAATGTCAAGATTCACAGTTACATGCCCTGGGAATTTGAACATGCCCTTCATAATCGACCCACCCACCAGTGCTGCAACACCAAACCCAGGAACACCACCACCCATCTGCCCCATCCTCCAACATACAACCACACTCTATCCCGTTACCCCAGATTGTGACCATATGGGTGATGGCTCAAAGCTTGCTCTTCTCTTACTCTCCCTTGTTAACCTATCTTTCAGACAATGGTTCTCAGAGATGCTCATCTCCTCAGTTCAGATCAGTGAGGTCATATACTGTTCATCCTTCAGTGCCTGGCTTGTTTCACTCAACATAAGGTCTTCAAGATTCATCCACGTTATTCCATGTGTTAGCACTTTGTTCCTTCTTACAGCTGAGTAATATTCCATTGTATGTATGTACCACATTTTGCTTATCCATTCATCTGTTGATGGGCACCGGGGCTGATTCCAACTTTTGGCAATGGTGAACAATGCCACTATGAACATTGGTGTGCATATATCTGTTTGTGTCTTTGCTTTCAGTTCTTCTGGGTATATACCAAGCAGTGGAATTGCTGGATCATATGGAAGATCTATTGCTAGTTTTCTGAGGAACCGCCAAACTGTCCTCCACAGAGGCTGGTCCATACCACAGTCCCACCAGCAGTGGATGAGGGTTCCTATTCCTCCACATCCTCTCCAACATTTAGTGTCTCCTGTTTTTTTAATAGCTGCCATTCTGATGGGTGTAAGATGGTATCTCATTGTAGTTTTGATTTGCATTTCCCTGATAGCAAGTGATGTTGAGCATTTTTTCATGTGCTTTTTAGCCATTTGTATTTCTTCCTTGGAGAAGTGTCTTTTCAGGTCACTTGCCCATTTTTTGAATGAGTTGTTTGTCCTTTTATTTTCAAGGTGTAGGCTTTCTTTATATATGCAGGATATTAGGCTCCTATCAGATATATGGTTGCCGAAAATTTTCTCCCATGGGGTAGGCTGACTTTTTATTTTCTTAATAACATCCTTTGAGGTACAGAAGTTTTTTATTTTGATGAGGTCTATTTATCTATTTTTTCTCTTGCTGCTCATGCTTTGGCTGTGAAGTTCATGAAACCATTTCCTAATACAAGGTCCTGTAGATGCTTCCCTACATTATCTTCCAAGGTCTTTATGGATTTGGCTCTTATATTTAGATCTTTGATCCATCTTGAGTTGATTTTTGTATGAGGTGTGAAATGGTATTCTTCTCTCATTCTTTTGGATATGGATATGCAGTTATCCAAGCACAACTTGTTAAAGAGGCCATTCTCTCCCAACTGAGTGGGTTTCGTGGACTTTGTCAAATATCATATGACTGTATATGCGAGGAGCTATATCAGAACTCTCAATTCGGTTCCATTGGTCAGTAGGTATATCCTTGTGCCAATACCATGCAGTTTTGATCACTGTAGCATTGTAGTATGTTTTAAAGTCAGATAGTGTGATACATCCAACTTCATTTTTCTTTTTCAATATGTCTTTGGCAATTCGGGGCCTCTTGCCTCTCCAAATATATTTTGTGCTTAGTTTTTCCAGTTCCTTAAAAAATACAGTGTTAACTTTTATTTGGATTGCATTAAATCTGTAGATTAGTTTCGGTAGGATAGACATCTTGATGATGTAAAGCCTTCCTATCCATGAACAGGGAATATTTTTCCATTTATTTAAGTCTTCTTTGATTTCCTTTAACAGTGTTGTGTAGTTTTCTGTATATAAGTCCTTTACATTGTTAGTTAAATTTATTCCTAGGTATTAGATTCTTTTATTTACTGTTGTAAATGGTATTTTTGTCCTGATTTCCACCTCAGTTTGCTCGTTATTGGTGTACAGAAATGCTACTGATTTTTGAGCATTGATCTTATACCCTGCAACATTACTGAACTCCTTTATAAGTTCTAGAAGCCTTGTTGTCGATTTCTCAGGGCTTTCTATGTATAGGATCATGTCATCTGCAAATAATGAAATTTTTACTTCTTCTTTTCCAATCTGGATGCCTTTTATGTCCTTTTCTTGTCTCAGAGCTCGTGCAAGTTCTTCTAAGACAATGTTAAGTAGGAATGGTGATAGTGGGCATTTTTGTCTTGTTCTAGATCTCAGAGGGAAGGCTTTTAGGATTTCACCATTGAAAATGGTGTTAGCTTTGGGTTTTTAATATATACCCTTTATCATTTTCAGAAAGTTTCCATCTATTCCTATCTTTTGTAGTGTTTTTATGAGGAAAAAGTGTTGTATTTTGTTAAATGCTTTTTCTGCATCTAGAGATGATCATGTGATTTTTTTCTTTCAATCTGTTTATGTGGTGTATTACATTGATTGATTTTCTTATATTGAACCATCCTTGCATACCCGGGATGAAACCCACTTGGTCATGGTGTATAATCCTTTTGATATGTTGTTGAATGCGATTAGCTAGTATTTTGTTGAGGATTTTAGCATCTAGGTTCATTAGAGAAATTGGTCTGTAATTTTCCTTTCTTGTGGTATCTTTATTTGGTTTTGGTATTAGGGTAATGTTGGCATCATAGAATGAGTTAGGTAGTATTCCTTCTACTTCTATTTTTTGGAAGAGCTTAAGTAGAATTGGTGTTAGCTCTTTCCGGAATGTTTGGTAGAATTCAGCTGTGAAGCCATCTGGTCCTGGACTCTTAGTTGGGAGGTTTTTGATGACTGAGTCTATCTCTTTACTTGTATTTGGATTGTTGAGTTCATCTATCTCTTCTTTCATCAATGTCAGCTGTTTGTGGGTTTCTAGAAACTTGTCCATTTCCTCTAAATTGTCATTCTTGTTGGCATATAATTTTTCAAAGTATCCTCTTATGATACTCTTTATTTCTGTGGGGTCAGTAGTGATATCACCTTGCTCATTCCTTATTTTATGTATTTGCATCTGTTCTCTCTTTTTCTTTGTTAGTCTGGCTAAGGGTTTGTCAATTTTATTGATATCTCGAAGAACCAACTTTTGGTTTTGTTTATTGTTTACAGTGCTTTCTTATTCTCTATTTCATTTAGTTCTGCTCTAATCTTTGTTATTTCCTGCTTTCTATTTCCTTTAGGATTAATTTGTTGTTGTTTTTCCAATTCCTCCAAGTGTGCAGTTAGGTCTTCAATTTTAGATCTTTCTTCTTTTTTAATATATGAATTTATGGCTATGAACTTCCCTCTCAGGACTGCTTTTGCTGCATCCCATAGGTTTTGATATGTTGTGCTCTCATTTTCATTAGTTTCAAGGTAGTTACTGATTTCTTTTGAGATTTCCTCTTTGACCCACTGTTTGTCTAAGAGTGTGTTGTTTAACTTCCATATCCTTGTGCCTAACCTGTTTCTCTGGCCCTTAGTGATTTCCAACTTCATTCTGTTGTGGTCAGAGATATTACTTTGTATAATCTCAATGTTTCTGAATTCATTGAGTGTTGTTCTGTGGCCTAGCATGTGGTCTATTTTGGAGTATGTTCCATGTGCACTCGAGAAGATTGTAAATCCCACTGTATTTGGGTGTACTGTTCTGTATATGTCTATTAAGTCCAGGTCTTCTAATGCATTGTTGAGTGCCTTAATTTCTTTATTGATACTCTGTCTAGATGTTCTGTGTAATGATGACAATGGTGTATTGAAGTCCCCCGATATAATTGTAGAGGAATTTATTTCTCCTCTTAATTTTTCCAGATTTTGCCGCACATATTTTGAGGCACCTTGGTTAGGTACGTAAATGTTGATGATTGTTCTCTCTTCTTGAGAGATTACTCCTTTTACTAATATGTAGTGTCCATCTTTGACTCTTACAATAGTTTTGCATTTAAAGTCTATTTTGTGTGATATTAGAATAGCTATTCCTGCCCTTTTTTGACTATTGTTAGCTTGTAAAATGGATTTCCAGCCATTCACTTTCAGCCTCCTTGAATCCCTGGGTCGAAGGTGGGTTTCTTGTAGACAGCATTTAAATGGATCATATTTTCTTATCCATTTCGCCAATCTGTGTCTTTTGATTGGTGAATTTAATCCATTAAAATTCAGTGTCATTACTCGTAACGAATTTCTTACTTTAGCCATTTTTTCATTGGGTTAATGTATGTCATATGGTGTTTTGTTTCTCTTTTTATCTTTTCAGTTGTTTTTAAACTGTCCTCCAACTCTCTCTCCCTTGTTTTTTCCTTTCAATGTGTAGAGATTCCTTTAGTATTTCTTGAAGTGCTGGTTTCTTCTTGACATACTCTCTTAATTTCTCTTTATTTATTAATATTTTGAACTCTCCATCATTTTTGAATGCCAATTTTGCTGGATAGAGAATTCACAGCTGGAAATTTTTTTTCTTTTAGTGTTTTGACTATGTCGTACCACTGTCTTCTTGCCTCCATGGTTTCAGCTGAGAAATCAGCACTTAATCTTATTGTGCTTCCCTTGTATGTGATGGTTTTCTTTTCTCTTGCTGCCTTGAGTATTTTCTCTTTGTCTTGAGCATTGGATATTTGGATAAGTATATATCTTGGAGTTGGCCTGTTAGGATTTATACTATTTGGGGTGCGCTGTGCTTCCTGGATCTGCACATCCATCTCTCTCAATAGCATTGGGAAGTTGTCAGCCATTATTTCCTTCAACACTCCTTCTGTTCCCTTTCCCTTCTCTTCTCCTTCTGGGATGCCCATAATGCATATTTTTGTGCGTTTTGTATTGTCAGTTAATTCCCTGAGTCCATGCTGGATTATTTCTATCTTTTTGTCTTTCTGTTCTACAATCTCTTTGATTTCAACTGTATTGTCTTCCATATCACTAATTCTTTCCTCTGCCTGTTCAAATCTGCTGTTATGTAACTCCAGCGTCTTTTTCATTTCTTGGCTTGTGCCATTGTTCACCATCATATCCATTACCTTTTTAGGCATGTTTGCTATTTCTTCAGTATGTTTTCCCAGTGTCTTCTTTATATCCTTTTCTCTTCCTTCAGTTCTTTAAATTGGTCCATGATATTTATTTGGATAGATTTCATTAGTTGTTCAATGTTCTGCATATCTTCCTGATTTTTCTTTTGTGCTTTCGACTGGTAAATGTTTTCCAGTTTCTCAGAGTCATTTGTATTTTCATGTTGCCCTCTGGTCATCATATTATCTTGATGGGTTTGTTCAGTTGATTAGCTTTTCTCTTTGCTCTAGAGTTTTATTTAGCTGTTGGTTCTGCATGTGAGTTGTTTTCTCTTTGGTAGTTTTTCTTCTTGTTTTATTTCCTTACTTCTTTCTATGTTCCCTTGAAGGCAAAAGGTTAGGGCCAGAGGAATCATAAGATGTAATGAAGGCAGAAGGATAATAGTAATATTGTTAAAAGTCAGAAGAGGGGCAAAATGAGACTTAATGAGATGAATATTTAACTTGTGTAGGCAGTGTAGAGTACCAGGGGAAAAAATGGAGTTCCTACAATGGACTTGGAAATCAAATGGAGGAATAAATATATAGTGATTTAGAAGGCTAGAATTATGAGGATGGAGAGAAATAGTAAAGGAAGGTCTGAGAGGAAAAAGTTAATAATAATAAAAAAAAGAAGAAGGAAACAAAATAGATGGAATAGAAATTGACACCCTTGAGTTGTGGGCCTATGAAAAAATATAGTATCTAAGAACCACAACAGAAAACAGAAGGCAGAAAGATGAAGGAAGGATAAGCAATAGTTTGTAATACAAAATCAATATATACAGCAAATGGGAAATTACTGAAAAAGAAGCACAGCAAAGAAGCGACAAGTTAGCAGCACCTAATTTTTAAAAAATGGAAGAAAAAGAAAGGGGGTAGGAAAGAGGAAAGGAAAGCAAGGGACCAGAAAGAAACAGAGAAACCAAAGATCCACACAGGCAAGCAAACAGAGCTAAGGGGGGTCAATGATTTCCCTAGGGTCTAGGTGGATCCTTCCTGCCTACTTGTGTTTATCAATCAATTTCCCCGCAGGGTTCTATATGCAGTCCTGAAGCAGCTTTTAGCTATTAAACCAAATTAAAAAGAATTTATTTTTCATTTATTGAAGTTACCTTCTCACTTTTTTTTTTTTAATTTTTATTTTTATTTTTTAGCGAAATACAGGACCCAAAATAATTCCTCCTCTAGACCAACCCCCTTATGGAAGGACCCTAGCTGGGCCCATGGAAATTAATCAAGCACTTCCCACTTCCTGGACTCCCCAGGGTAGCTATAGCTCTGATGTTAGTCAGTGCAGAGTGCTAAAGATGGCCGATTCCACCCCTTCTGGAGCCGAGCTCGAGTGTCACTGGGTTGCTAAGTAAATCAGTTTGAGTGCAGATTTGCGTCTACTCTCAGCCTGATGCTGCTTCAGGTCAGTTTATCTGCTCCCCAAAGCTATGCGGTGGTGCAGGCAGCCAGATCGATGTCTAAAACTAAAAAATACCCTTCCCTGTCCTCCAACAGAACCCTCCTTCTTTTGGGAAGTGTCCTTTCTTCCTGGCTCTGCAGCAGCCTGGGTCTTATCCCTGGGTCACTACCGAAATCAGCTCCGTCCCCCGACCATAATCCCAGTTCCGGTTCACCGGGTGCCAATTAGCTCGTTTGTTCTGTTCACGCAAGATCCAAGGGGCGGCAGGCAGCCAGATCCCCAGAAAATAAAACTTTCTGGCCTGCCCGTCACTCCAAGTGGCCATTTTATTTTATTTTATATTTTCTACCTAACCGCGGGGCTCAGCCGTCTGTGCCAACCCCCACCGGCAGCCTTAAAACTCCGGGATCTCCACCGTTCTGTCCACGCCGTTGATTCACGCAGATAGATGTCCCAAGCTTCTCACTCTACGCGTGCACAGCACAGACCCCCGGACAGGACCCCTTGCTCTGGAAGCTTGCAGTGTGTGCCCTCCTACACTAACGCCATCTTGAGAGTCCCACTCCCCTATATTTTTGATATAACATTTATGTAATCTAAAGTTCTTTAAAAATTAAAAATTAAATAAATAATGTAAATAAATGCATCATATTCTGGATTGGATGCTCAAACCACAAAAGAACATTATTAGAAAAGATTGGTGAAAACTGAATAATTCCATAGTTTACTACATAGTATTGTAATGATGTGATGATGGTGATGTCTCATTTTTGACAAGTATACCATGGTTATATGAAATGTTAACATTAGAGGTTGCTGGTTGCAGGGAATATAGAACTGCTGTATGATCTTTGCAATGTATACTATTTCTTCTGTATTCTAATATTGTTTCAAAATAGAAAGTTTTTCTTTAACAAGTAGAATAAGATAAACACATTCCAAGGTTTAAAATATAACAGAGAGCTTTTTTTTTTGCAAGACTTCTCCTACAAGAAATACTAAAGGAATTCCTACAGGTGAAAGGTAATGACACCAAATAGTAACAAGAGCACTAAACAGGTTTAATAAGTGT